>OY292525.1:14807645-14835206 GCA_958496365.1 Subacronicta megacephala
CTGAATGCGACCTGTTCTGACATTTAAAATAAGCTTTTTTGAATAAGATACATACCAACTCCTATTGGTTTCCTTTCTTCTCGAAGAGCTCTCGAGAACTCGAGTCACACATATGCCTATACCACCAATGATATTACGTCATTGTATACCGCAGCATACCGTTAGATAGATGATTGTGTAAAAGCCGATCCGATATGATTGGAAAAGGTATACTTATATAGGTACATACTCGTATACGGCTCCCCACACTGTAATTTCTCCTGTATCGTGAGTCTGTTTAAAAACATTACATATTGTTATTTAATCCTTTACACTAGATTAGAATATCATGTGATATCATTAAGACTGCCCTGATTAGTAAGCCGAGTACTTATGTCCCGGGAGAAGCTATTGGTGTAATCTCAGGCTCTTCAGCACAGTCGATGATAACATAAAATGATATTTTTTTCTTTAAATAGATCTTTTAAAGACACTTTTACAATTCAATATATATTTTTTTAATAACTACGTCGAAACAAACTCATCTATAGGTTTATTTTAACTCGAGACATAGCGGTAGCAATGGGTAACATGCAGAGCAGTGCCTGAAATAGTATTTTCAAGAAAGAGCCATGGCGGCCTCGGGTCCACCGGTCCACCTGACGGCGATGACGGTGATACTAGAACAGGGGAATATAAACGCATACCATCCTCTTCCGAATCCGTTTATTGCCAGAATTAAGCACGGCAAAGTTAGGAAATCCACATCAGACGCATTCCTTCCTTAAAATTTTAGAAGCATTAGCGCACAACCTAGCCCTCTCATATTTTTAAGAATATAATATTTTTGGCCTAGTCACAGCACGTCCACTACTGTGCTTAAAGTCACTGAAGAAGGTCTGGCATGGCGAGGGCAATGGCTCTCGGCACAGTTGGTCACGACATTCTCCTTGCCATCTTTGGAGTGATATGGGCGTCATGTCGTGGTTGGTTTTCAATGGCTCTCGGCACAGTTGGTCACGACATTCTCCTTGCCATCTTTGGAGTGATATGGGCGTCATGTCGTGGTTGGTTTTCAATGGCTCTCGGCACAGTTGGTCACGACATTCTCCTTGCCATCCTTGGAGTGATATGGGCGTCATGTCGTGGTTGGTTTTCAATGGCTCTCGGCACAGTTGGTCTCGACATTCTCCTTGCCATCCTTGGAGTGATATGTGCGTCATGTCGTGGTTGGTTTTCAATGGCTCTCGGCACAGTTGGTCTCGACATTCTCCTTGCCATCCTTGGAGTGATATGGGCGTCATGTCGTGGTTGGTTTTCAATGGCTCTCGGCACAGTTGGTCACGACATTCTCCTTGCCATCTTTGGAGTGATATGGGCGTCATGTCGTGGTTGGTTTTCAATGGCTCTCGGCACAGTTGGTCACGACATTCTCCTTGCCATCTTTGGAGTGATATGGGCGTCATGTCGTGGTTGGTTTTCAATGGCTCTCGGCACAGTTGGTCACGACATTCTCCTTGCCATCTTTGGAGTGATATGGGCGTCATGTCGTGGTTGGTTTTCAATGGCTCTCGGCACAGTTGGTCACGACATTCTCCTTGCCATCTTTGGAGTGATATGGGCGTCATGTCGTGGTTGGTTTTCAATGGCTCTCGGCACAGTTGGTCACGACATTCTCCTTGCCATCTTTGGAGTGATATGGGCGTCATGTCGTGGTTGGTTTTCAATGGCTCTCGGCACAGTTGGTCACGACATTCTCCTTGCCATCTTTGGAGTGATATGGGCGTCATGTCGTGGTTGGTTTTCAATGGCTCTCGGCACAGTTGGTCACGACATTCTCCTTGCCATCTTTGGAGTGATATGGGCGTCATGTCGTGGTTGGTTTTCAATGGCTCTCGGCACAGTTGGTCACGACATTCTCCTTGCCATCTTTGGAGTGATATGGGCGTCATGTCGTGGTTGGTTTTCAATGGCTCTCGGCACAGTTGGTCACGACATTCTCCTTGCCATCTTTGGAGTGATATGGGCGTCATGTCGTGGTTGGTTTTCAATGGCTCTCGGCACAGTTGGTCACGACATTCTCCTTGCCATCTTTGGAGTGATATGGGCGTCATGTCGTGGTTGGTTTTCAATGGCTCTCGGCACAGTTGGTCACGACATTCTCCTTGCCATCCTTGGAGTGATATGGGCGTCATGTCGTGGTTGGTTTTCAATGGCTCTCGGCACAGTTGGTCACGACATTCTCCTTGCCATCTTTGGAGTGATATGGGCGTCATGTCGTGGTTGGTTTTCAATGGCTCTCGGCACAGTTGGTCACGACATTCTCCTTGCCATCTTTGGAGTGATATGGGCGTCATGTCGTGGTTGGTTTTCAATGGCTCTCGGCACAGTTGGTCACGACATTCTCCTTGCCATCTTTGGAGTGATATGGGCGTCATGTCGTGGTTGGTTTTCAATGGCTCTCGGCACAGTTGGTCACGACATTCTCCTTGCCATCTTTGGAGTGATATGGGCGTCATGTCGTGGTTGGTTTTCAATGGCTCTCGGCACAGTTTATTTATTTATTTATTTATTTAATAACTATGGAAAACTTACAGCTAATCAAATGAGACTAAAAAAATTGTGAATAAGACTGACAGCCAATTACAAGTCTTCACTTATAAAATACAATCTGGAAAAGATGATGTGAACAACACAGCACTGCCCACACAAACACAAAAAATAAATCAGGACTACATCGAACGCTTAAACTAGAAACATATTTCTAATATTTATAAGCACTACTATATATTTTATAATGATCGGACATACCTATGAAATATTATTCAAACCGAAAAAGCTACTACTCAGACATCTTCTGGCCGTACACACACTTGTCGAGAAAGGATCAAAGTCATGACACTTACAAGCTTTATTAAAGACTTTGCTTGCACGCACAAAAAACGAATTTTGCCTGTAATTTGTGGAACTAAATGGAACACGTAACGGTGGGTAGCAACGCTTCGATCTTCCAGGGACGTTAAAATAAAATTTGGATAGAGTTTCGGAACTATTAATATTATTGTTGAAAATTTTAAATAATAAAATACAGTCCGAAATTTCACGCCGTTTCGTTAAGGGTAAAATATGATACTTCTTACAGATGTTGAGGTAATCTACGGATCGGTAGGGAATTCTTTGATGAAAGCACAAATACTTGACGAATCTTCTTTGGATGCTCTCTATACGGTCAATGTATATATGATAGCAAGGGTTCCAAATTTCAGACGCGTACTCCAAGTGGCTTCTAACAAAAGTACAATATAGAATCTTTAACGTTTTAGCTTGTGTGAAGCACTTGGATAGCCGCAATATGAAACCTAATGCTTTGGATGCTTTAGAGACTATGGCATCGACATGAAGTTCAAAGGTGAGTTTAGAGTCGTGATATACCCCCAGATCTCTGATGGAATTCAATCTAGGTAGTTCTTGATCGCCCAGGCTATACGATGTAGCTATGGTTGAGTGCTTTCGAGAATATGTTACCACTGAGCATTTGGTAGGGTTCAGATCAAGCTTACTTCTTTGACAATAATCCTCTAGGCGATGTAAATCATCCTGAAGTGCAATCGCGTCATCCTGTGATGATATTGTGGCATAGATTTTCATGTCATCAGCGAAACACAACAATTTGGATGAAATCAGGCAGGTGTTGATGTCGTTGATATACATGATGAAAAGTAATGGGCCAAGCAATGAACCCTGAGGGACTCCACTGGGGACAGGCACCCAACCAGACATATAATTACTTAATACTACTGCTTGGGACCTGTTATCCAGGTACGAAGAAAACCATCTGAGCAAGTCACCACGTATTCCCATACTATATAACTTCGATAGTAGGATGTCATGGTCTATCCGATCAAAGGCCTTGCTGTAATCGGTATAGACGACATCGACCTGCTTACCTTTATCCATGGCATCAGTTATAAAATCATTGAGTAGAAGCAAGTTGGTAACGGTAGATCTGCCTTTCAAAAAACCATGTTGAAAGGAGCTAAATGAAGTTTTGAGAGCGCTATATACTTGGTTATAGATAACCCTTTCGAAAATCTTCGCTATAATACAAAGTTTAGATATCGGCCTGTAATTAACAATGTCTGTTTTGACTCCTTTTTTATGAATAGGTGTTATAAACGCCGATTTCCATAATTCGGGTACAACGCAAGTATCCAATGACTTTATGAACAGAATCGAGATAGGTTTAGCAATGGAAGTGGCACACCGTACAAGAAATTTAGATGCAATTTTATCCGGACCAGCCGCTTTAGACGTATCTAACTTACGTAGCAAATCAGAAACCTCTTCAACGTTTACTACAATATTACAAATATCAGATAGGCTGGAAGATTCAGTAAGGGGAAGGGGTGTAGAATCAGTATGGCTAGGGCTAGTATCAAGAAATGTAGATTGAAAGTACGCGGAAAAGGCCTCGCATATTGATTCGCCGGTACACAACGCTTCGCTATTATAATTTAAGGTGCTCGGAATTGCATTTGAGTTGTGTCGTTTTTTAACGAAGGTCCAAAAATATTTCGGGTTTGCTTTGATAGATTTTTCTGTTAAATTCAGGTAGTTTACATAACATTCCGATTCTAATACCTTTACCCTTTCACGAAGAAGCTTAAATGATGACTCATCAGCTAAATTGCCGTACGTCTTAAATTTCTTAAGATATTTGTATTTTTCTTTGATTGTTCTTATGAGAGCCGAATTATACCAAGTATTGAAAAGTATAAAAAGGTTGGTAATCTATTTTTCTGTGTGGCGCGTACAGTGCGTATGAATGTTCACACGAGACTGAATTATATGACGGTCACGACATTCTCCTTGCCATCTTTGGAGTGATATGGGCGTCATGTCGTGGTTGGTTTTCAATGGCTCTCGGCACAGTTGGTCACGACATTCTCCTTGCCATCTTTGGAGTGATATGGGCGTCATGTCGTGGTTGGTTTTCAATGGCTCTCGGCACAGTTGGTCACGACATTCTCCTTGCCATCCTTGGAGTGATATGGGCGTCATGTCGTGGTTGGTTTTCATGTTACCTTCGTGGCCATCAGCGGGAGGTTCATATTGGTCGGAGTTCTCTGACAGATGCGACTTCTGGCTGGCTTACCACAACACAGTACTTTCTCCAATCTTATTTTCTCCATTGCTAACTCTATCACTAAAGTTCTTTATTCCTCCTACCATCTATACGCTCATGACTTGAAATTTAACCTCGAACTAGTTGTCCAGTCACTTGTGCTTCCTATAATTGGCTATGCTGATGTCGCAGTAACAAACTGTGACTTAGGTATCTCAAGAACTTCCTCACTGTAGGGGTTCGAAGTGATGTGGTTATAGAATGAAGGTCAACATATTATATATAACTATATCATTTGTGTCCGGTGAATGGCAATAGGCTCGCCCCCTATTACATGGGACCTAAACATACCGGCGAACTGTGGGTGTACTTTAAGTACACCTCTGCCTAACCCTTCGAGGAATACAGTCGTGATGGTATGTTATGTTATGTTTATATACTTTACTGCCTGGTACCGTAGTAAGTAGTTATGAATACATAATATACTTATTGAGTACTAACGACCTAACTACTTGGTGCGGGCCGTGCGGGGAGCCGACTGCGGCGCTGCGCTCAGTGGCTAAGCTAGTACCTACAATGTAAATGTAATGCGTCACCAGTATCCCTACACTCACCAATTGGATCACTATAATTGAATTGTATGATCTCATCTCCCTCTTTTTTCTATAGCTCAAACGGCTTCCTGTCCGCCAAAGAGGAGTCCTCAGATCTCCTTGTATACTCTTTTCGATAACGATCCAGGCACCCCTAAACATTTAAAAAGCTATTGCCAGTTTATAGACTATTCCCATAATCGCTACCTTGAAAACCACCAACCAAAAATCATTTCTCACCGTACTTTGAGCTATTTTAAGCCTCGATTAAGAGGAAACTCCATGTACGTGAATATTACTAGAATTCGATGCACTATTTAATACTGACATTCGACAATCAATATTTTATTTTAAATAATACCATCATTATGCACTATGGCGAAACAACTTATACTATATATACTTATTATTTTAAATGACAAAAAATATAAACTTATATCATTAAAAACTAATTGAAGAAAAATATATTGATATATTACTCGTATTGTGTATATTTTATTGTTTAGGTACTTGCCATTACATACCATATGGCATTAAGTCCACCTTATATGCTGCTGTGTATGAAGTACGGATAAATAATATTTTGAAAAGAGCTGAAGGCTAGAAGTATCTCGCTTTATTTATTTATTTACAAGCATACACAAACAAAAATTTAATGAAAAAGAGAGAATTAATAAACAAAAAGTTAATATAATACTATTTCACCTCATATAATAATATGTCACACACATCAATCCATCTCATTGCAAACAAGTCACACCCCGGTGATGATGCCAGAAGAGCATAAAGTAGAGAAAGTTCCCGAACACGTGGAGAGTCAGCGTGCGCAACTGAACGGGATCCGGGCGCAGCTAATAGCTTGTGGTTCAGCGGTCGTAGTGTGTTCTTGTGGTTCCGCGGTCGTAGTGTGTTCTTGGAGCCATTAGGTATGACAAGTCTTACTATCTGAGCCACTAGTTCTTGAATAGCAATGGGATTCGTATGTAGTGATTATTATCATTGTGGTTGTGCCTATTTTGATAACTAAACAATTGTTTAGCAAAAAAATATCAACATCATGATTTATAATGATATTAGGTAGGATTTTGTTCACACCAACATTTGGAGATTAGATTGCGCTGATTCGACGAGTATAAAAGGTATTACGCCAGTGGAGCGGACATACATAGGACCAGCCTCAACTACGATGAAGTACATGTTGTTGTTGGTGGTGATCGCGGCGGCGGCGGCGCTGGCCGAGGAGCCGGTGATGCTGCACTACCACGAGCACGTGGGCATCCCGGAGGCGGCGCGCATCAAGCAGGCCGAGCAGGCCGTCGACTTCGACGGCTCCAGGATCGTGGGCGGCTCGACCGCCGCCGTCGGTACGCATCCGCATCTGGTGAGTTACCAAAAGCTATTTAATGTGTATGTATTATTAATTGTTCAGCGGTCTATAAAATTAATGATAGTTTATCGGTATACTTGAAGTGGATTTTATGTTAATAAGACTTAAAGGGACATTAAGAGTACATGTGTTTTTCAGATCGGTCTTGTGATCACGCTGAACACGGGCGGCACGTCGGTGTGCGGCTCCACGATGTTGAGCAACACGCGGTCGGTGACGGCGGCGCACTGCTGGTGGGACGGGCGCAACCAGGCGCGCCAGTTCCAGCTGGTGTTCGGCTCCGCGATGCTGTTCAGCGGCGGCACCCGCGTCAACACCAACAACGTCCAGATGCACGGCAGCTGGAACACCGTCAACCTCAACAACGACGTCGCCATCATCACCTTCAACTGGGTCGGCTACACCAGTAAGTTCCGCGCACTTCGCCTTGCGTGCATCGGTTACGTTCGCTAACGTTGCTATAACTTGTACTTTGAATGTTAAAGATGTGATCGCGAGAGCGATTATGCCAAGCGGCAGCCTGCTGAACAACAACTTCGCGGGCACCTGGGCGCAAGCTGCCGGCTACGGCAGGACCGGTGACGGTATGTACTACCTGCGGTGATCGTCGAACATCTGATTCGAGCACCAGGTATTCGAGCACCAGGTGTAGTCTACTCGAGTGGTATTATGAGCGACAAACTGAAAGGTTATAAGTAAGTACTGTATTGTGATGATAGGTGTTTCGGGCGGCATCACCACGTCGCAGTCGAAGAGACATGTGAACCTGCAGGTGATCACTAACGCCGTGTGCCAGCAGACGTATGGCTCAGCCGCGGTGATCGCGTCCACGCTGTGCACCAGCGGCGCCGGCGGCGTCGGCACCTGCGGCGGAGACTCCGGCGGCCCCCTCACTATTACTAGCGGAGGCCAGCGTGTGCTGGTCAGTATCATGCCATATCCTTTTCTCAGAATGAGTAGGTCAAAGCTTTGTCGATGTGATTGCAATGCGAACTGTGCGCGCCGTACACGCGGACGGCGGGCGCCGGGCGCCGGGCGGCGGCTTGCGGCGACGACGATGACACGCTGCGGCAGCTCTAGAACTTATTGCCTTACCCTTGAACTTATGATAATATCGTAAACACCTACGGGAGGTTGAGTACTGAGTGAGTGCCACTAATCGTAATGGTAATGTGTTTGTACAGATCGGAGTGACGTCGTTCGGTTCCGCTCGCGGCTGCACGATCGGTCTCCCTGCTGCTTTTGCCAGAGTCACCTCGTTTGCTTCCTGGATCAACGCCCGAATTTGAACATTTTGAAGACGTTATGTAACATTTTCAATAAATATTTATTTAATCACAATACATAATGTTTGTTAATTACATTCTTGCTTCCTACCCAACATTAAGTTACTATTTAGCGGAAAGGCGCTATTCCTTATGTTAACCGCCGCTATCGAAACTGGTCAACATCGGTGACCGTAGTGGAATCTTAGGTACCTTATTTGAAGACAAGGATGTACTGTTAGACACCGACGAGGAGAGTTCTGCAGCGTCGGCCTCCGGGGGGTCAAGCTGGTTGAACACTTAAATGCTGGTCCTGCTCAGAAAAATCAGCTCAGGGTGGCCGGCGTACAATGCAGGAATCCTTCCAAACCCTAACCCCTTTCTTTTTTTTTTTTTGTGCGTGTGGAAAATCCTCATGGACATCCGCCGCCCGGGGAAGGCGACGGGGCGTGTCGGACTCCACCCAGAGTGGGTGACCTACCGACTAAAAACCACACGGTGTTCCCTCTCGCACCTACATCAGGGCCACGGGAACTATGCATTCGTCCGCGGCCCCCGACTGAGATGGCCCGCCTCCGCGGGCCCCGCCGTGTACGGGGGAGTCATAACTGCCCCTCCATCCTAGAGGGGCGCGCGTGGAACACTACGCGCCGCCGCCTCGGGTCCGGTCCCAACATGGAACAAGGGGGGCAGGTGGACATCCCCGCGGCCACCGCCCCCGGACCCGTTTACGGAGGCTGGAAGAGGGCATTGTCTGCCCTCCTCCGACGGCCCCCGGTGCGCCTGCTGCGGATCGGGATGGTACTCAGAATTTCCCTCTCCCTTTCCGCAGCTTCCTTCTGCGACATGACTGTTTCGCAGAAGGAAATCACTGCGTCCCAAGACTCCTCGCTGCCGACCATAGCGCGAACGACGGCCGGCAGCGACAGGTCATCTCCTACCTCAGCGACGAGGGCACGGTGCGGCTCCTCCCAAGCTGCACACTCCATGAGCGTGTGCAGCGCCGTGTCCTCCCGACAATGGACGCAGTGATGGCACCGGGCGTCCGGCTCCCTGCCTATGCGACACAGGTACCTGCCGAAGCAGCCGTGCCCCGAGAGCACCTGCGTCGCCCGAAAAGTCAGGGAGCCGTGCCTCCTCCCGAGCCAGCGCTCGAGCACTGGCCGGACCGCCTCAATAGTGACGAGGCCGGCGGTAGGGCGTGATAGCCTGTCCCGCCATTCCGTTGGAGCTCCTGCCGGTGCAGCGAAAACTGTCGCTGCACCGGCCCCGCACCTCGCGTCCGCTCCTCCTCGCGCCACAAATGGAGTGTCGCGAGGACTTTCGCCTCCAGGTCCCAGGGTGGGGATCCGGCCAGTGCACAAGCCGCCTCGTGGGAGATCGTGCGATAACCTCGAATGACCCTGACAGCCATCGCTCGCTGCGGTCTTCGCAGCACTGCGATGCTGCGGGCCGTCAGGTCGGCCGCCCACACCGGTGCCCCGTAAAGGGCCATGGATCGCACGATCCCCACGTACAACCGCCTATAGGCGGTGCTCGGGCCTCCCAAGTTGGGAAGCAGCGTTGAAAGCGCACCCGCCGCGCCCATCAACTTAGGCGCCATCCGCAGGAAGTGGGGGCCGAAGTCCCACTGGCTGTCGAGCACCAATCCCAAATACTTCATGGTGGACTCGATAGCGATACGAGCCCCCCCCACCACAATGTGTGATCCCGGCGGCGGCGCCCGTCGGGGCCATGAAAAGCGATGGCCTCCGACTTGTTGAGGGCCACCTCCAGACTGAGGCGCCGTATGCGGCCCACCACCTGTGAGACCGCACCCGTAGCTAACAACGCTGCCTCCCTGTGCGAGCTGCCCCGAGCGGTGACCAGCGTGTCGTCTGCGTAACACGTCAGGTTCACGCCGGGTGGCAGCTCGCCCCTCAGCACCCAGTCGTACCCGATGTTCCACAGGAGAGGGCCCAGGACCGAGCCCTGTGGAACACCGCACGACATCTCGCGCTGGCCTGTGCCATCGCGTCATACACTCTGTTGTTGCGCAATAACATAAATAATCCGAGTGTACTGAGTGCCATGGGGTTGTTCGTCCCGAATAGATATGTACGGTCAGCAACGAAAGTTGCTGAACACCGCCGAGTTTTGAAAACAACACAGCACCAATATTTGTCAATAAATTCACTTAGGAAAAAAATGATGGTCCAGTATGTAGAAACACGTAATACTTACCACATTTCGGGTCAATAAGTTTTGGATAATAAATATGTTTTAGCGTTCAGATTTCATCGTGTTCAGCAACTTTCATTGCTGACTGTACGTGCGGGACGTCGCGTCGCCGTCATCGACTGTTTGCATGTGATGTGACGCGAACTTACCACGCAAACGATGCGCCAACATTAAGAGCGCTCTCTCTCTTCAATGCATTTGTCCACTGACAGGTTCCAACATATCGACATGTTCAAGGATCATGAAGTAGTATTGTTATAGCTGTAACAGTGTATTTAAGCTAAGCTGTGTTCTGAATAGTAAGCGCTTTGGTGAAAACTGTTAGCTTATTATTAATTACTTACATAAATAAATAAAATAAGTTGCATTTCTATGAAATTATTATTGTATTCGTGTCATAATCGGATATAATGATTATCATACAGATACACACAATGATGCGACAACTTATATACTTATGTTAGGTATTACAACAGGTATTTCCAGATCGTGTTACCTTTACCTAAACGGCTTAGTGGCTTAGTGAAACTGATCGTTCATTGATTAATTATGTTTATGTAGCTAATCAGTTCTAATAAGTAACACGTTGACAGGTTATTTTAGATAGTAATCGTTATTATCTATAAGATCAGAATCATTTATATGCTTACCTCGTCATCATCGCATTTACTGTCCCATTGGGCACGGGTCCCCCTCAGGTTGAGGCTGAGAGTAATCTGGCTGTAGTCCACCAAGTGAGCCTATCGGGCTAGGCCTATTGGCAGACTTAACGCGCCGCGCGCCGCCGAGAACATCTCTCAGGAATGCAGGTTTCTTCAACATCAAAGTTAAATTTCACGATATTTTCCTTATCTTATTTATTTACTGCTTAAGTGTTTTATGCATAGCATCACGCTTTTTCCTAGAAGGAGTAGGCAGAAGTAGGAAGGTAGGTAGCGAAACGCTACTACTCGGACGTCGGTGTTCTGCGAGAGTGTGATAGTTCCCCGGTCAAGCCGGCCCATTCATGCTTGCATTGCATTGCATGCCACTATGCCAGCGAGCCACTTCCACTACTCAATTAAGTCACGTGCTCCCGTAAAGCTCCCGTAAAGTTGTTTAATGGCTAGGGCATCGGACTTGCGATCATCTGGTTGCCCGATTCGAAACCCAAGCATTGCACTACCGACGTGAACCCACTCACATCACAAGCGTAGTACGAGGGTTTAAAAATACGAGTTATGTGCGACCCACATTGCTAGTAAGCTTTTTTTATTAAAAAAAAACGGGGAGATTCTTCCGCTCGTACTTAACAACATTTCCTAAAAAGCCCATACCGTTTTCGTAATTACATTTGGCAAAAAAGAGTTAAACCTCATTTTATAGAGAACTCTTCAAGATATGTATCTTTTCAAACATTTTTGTTTAAATCGGTCTGCAATTTGACAATAACTCAAAAAAAACATACAGTGGAACATAAAACTTCCTCCTTTTTTGAAGTCGGTAAAAAAATAAATATACAATTTTCTGGCAAAAACTGGCGGACAATACCGACATTAAGGCAAAGCAAAGCCTTCAATCATTGTTTATAATCCGAAGTCGGGGCATACCATCTCACCACGTCGCGCGACGTTAAATCCTTCTATGTAATTATATTCTTATAGTCAAGGTGATTATCTTCTGCCTTATCACTAGAGTAGATTAACCAAGCACCAAAAATACCTACTTATAGATAAAAACATACTTATCATATTAAATCTTAATCTTAATATAAATAAAAGTATGCATTTAATCTTCTGATAACAAATAATTAAACTTAGAAGTACCTAATTGTCATACCTACATATTTAATATTTAAGTGTCAGCCTTGATATACTTAGCTACTTACGTAATAAGTAATAACTATAAAAATATCTCAATAATGTGTAATATCTCAATACTCAATGTATGTTGCATCCTACAACATTTGCATTAATTACATGGATGGTAAACCTTTTTGTTAAATATAAACTAGCTTTCCGCCCACGGCTTCGCCCGCGTGGTTTCTCGGCATTTCTGCATTGAAAAGGAATATTTTTCCCGTTTTTGCAACATTTTTCATTTATGCTCCTCTCCTATTGGTCGTGGCGTGATGTTATATAGCCTATTACCCTCCTCGATAAATGGACTATCTAGCACTGAACGAATTTTTAAAATGGACCAGTAGTTCTTGAGATTAGCGCGTTCAGGCAAACAAACAAACTCTTCAGATTTATAATATTAATAATATATGTAGATAAAAATATATAGTATAGATTACTACAGATATCAATTGCCGTTCCTAAGCCTCGCTAAAGCTCAAAAACGGCTTGACCGATTTGGCTAATTTCAGTTTCAATTATTTGTGGAAGTCCAGGAAGTGTTTGGAGTCAGGAAACGGTGAGGAAATATGGGAAGATTGGATGTGGCGCCCGCTATGTGGCGCTGCGAGTGACTTCGGACAGGATAACCTCTGTCGGGTCCACTAGTTTTACAATAATTTTATTCATTATGGACCCCGTTGGGCATAGCAATGTAGGAGAGAGGAAGCAATTTATGTCTGTATCAATTATATTTATACAGGCTGTTTCTTTTAAGGTGTCAAGCTGGCGCAGGGTGATAGGGGACTACCATACCTATCGATCGGAGCCCAATGTATATTCTGCGATGAACGATGAATGAACCGAAACGTATTGTTGAGAGATGCCTATTTAAAGATCACTTTGTGGTGAAATCGCCATTGGGCCCATCACGGTCATTCAGTGTGGAGATGTCTCATGGACAGGAGATAAACTATGCATAATTCACAGGGAAAGATGTTCGGAGAGTAATAAGATCATTGTGTGGATATCTCCTGGCCATGACAGCCTGAGCATTGAGCGTCCAAAGCATGCCGGCGTTCATCTGCCCCGAGTTCTTGCAATGTTATATCACTTTGTATAGGACATGCGTCACATGCGTACACCAGCTGAGCAGATGACGACCGTGGTGAGGACTAATTGTGAAGAGTAAAACTGGTGACCTAGGCGACACGAGCAACTACAGGCCAATCTCACTAGCCACAGTGCTTGCTTAGGTTCTTGACAGTTGGCTTAATACACAGCTTGACCGGTATGTAAACACGCATGAAAGTTCTCTTTGATGACAGCCAATGTGGTTTTAAACCGGGACTGTCTACTGCGTCAACTATCGTGTGTCTGAAGCAAACTGTCATGTACTACTCCGATAGGAGTACGAGTACGCCTATTTATGCATGTTTTCTCGACCTCTTGAAGGCGTTCGACCTGGTTAGCTATTACATCTTATGGCAAAAATTAAATAATATCTCAATGTACTGGTTTCTAACACTGACGCGAATATTAGACATTGAAATAAAACTACTTTTTACGGATTTTATCGCGTTATATGGATATTTTTAATTCCCGACGTTTCGGATCCTTTACAGCATCCATGGTCACGCGTGGACTGAGGTGTTGGTCGTCCTAATATCAAAATTATCAACAGCTACCCTACATTTACTTCGGTCATTCTATTGAGAAAATTATTCAAGACGCGCAGGATGACCTTATTATTATGGAAAGGTGGTTCTTGGATAACCTTCTGACCATAAATACAGCTAAAACCAATTATATTATTTTTTCTACCAAAAACAAAAAGATCCCTAACCATAATCCTTTGTCTATTAACGGAGATATCTTAAAAAAAGTTAATACAGAGAAGTATTTGGGCCTGACGCTTGACAAACACACATAGAAAAAAAATGTACTAAACTGTCAAGCCTCACAGGTGCAATACGTACATAGCATAGTTTTAACGTATAAATCCACGGATACTCGAGGTGACTATCACAGTGAAATGAATAACGATAACTACGAGAAATGGCTGGTTAATCAATTAATCCCAAATATACCCAGTGATTCCGTTCTAGTTATCGAAAAAATAAGATAAAATCCGGAAAAGTGGTTTTATTTCAATGTCTCTCGAACTGATAGACATTTTCAAGTACTGTTCATCTTAACCGGGTCAACGTCGCTCGATGGTCGAGTGCACCGTCGCGCGTCGTAACCGTACAGGTTGGAGTGCGGGGTGCGGCAGGGAGGGCTGACCTCGCCGAAGCTCTTCAACCTGTATGTGAACGCCCTGAGAGAGAGGAGCTCAGCAGCAACCGTGCCGGTGCCCATATTGACGATGTTTGTGTCAACAATATTAGTTACGACATGGTGCTGTTGAGTGTTACAGTAGTTTTTTTTGTACGTTTAGTTTTTTACTTTCGTCCTTATTTGAAGAAATACATAGATACATACAAATTATATTATTATATAATATTTATATTGTCACGTCTGTCTCACCGGTGTATCTAAGTTCATTAATCACCTAATGCACGGTGTTCGATTAAAGGTGCTCGTATCCTGCTCGTAACCTTCCGTACTCCCTCAGTCCATCGTATAGTTGTTTCGTCAATCTCCGTTCATCCATTGTCTCTAAATGACCAAAACCATCTTAACATACGAGTACCTTTGTCAATCCTTGTTACTACATCTTGTTTCACTCCACAACACTCCCTTATCACACAGTTCCTCACGCAGTTCTTTGGAAGTATATATGGTGTAAATTTCAAAGATAGAGCTTTCAAATTTACACCACATATACTTCTGTAGGTGCACATATATGCACACAAATATACATACCGACGTGTTACACATATACCTATGTAACTATAGTACTTATGGAATGAATGAGGCGACGTGGGGGTCGCCAGTTATCTGTTGTGCCGTGTACAGACCACTTGTATTTTATGATCATTATAAATATTATTATATTTCGTGTTCGTGTATAATTTGGAGGCCAACAGGTAGCTCCTGTTAGACACCGTAACCCTGTACATTCACCAGAAACTGAATACGTCCTCCTGAACATTTCCTAGCACAGTTAATCATATCCTACACTTCCAAAGCTCACATCTCTACAGCATTTATTCTGTTTTCATGTTTCTTCTGGCACACCCAACTTTCGCTACCATACATGAGTGTCGGCGCCAACATGTCGACAATCATTGCAACCGTGCCTTTCGGAGACGTTTTGATTAATTATGAAAGTATATACACCCAATTCTCTTGGTTACCAGCACTCACTCTCCTTTCAATGTCACTCTCATATCCAGTAAACATCGAGCCCCGATGTACAAACTTTTACTTGTCTTACACCACCTATCAAAATATTGAAAACCATAACTATTGTCTTGTTTTCATTCACTTTCATTCCCTTGCTCCTGAAAGCATTATCCATAATTGTTACTTGTCTTCTGTAACTTTCCCTCCGACGATCAAATCAAATCAAAATCAAATGTTTCTATTTCAAATAAGCTTTCACAAGCGTTTATGAAACGTTATTGACTCTAGTTGCACGGTTCCAAAAAGTTGATCCTATGGAGAAGAATCCGGCAAGAAACTCCATGGATGCAAGAATAACTTGATTATCAGCATAATGATGGCAGACATTTCACGAGCAACACATTCACTGTCTTTCAAATCCTTCAGACAGCTGTCCATGAATAAGTTTTGGTGTTGACGCTGCACGTTATTGTCTTTGAACACTGAAATGAAACTCAAAGATACATTAACTGATTTATTTATTCGTTGACTCTTCGGCAAACTTAATTGGTCCACCTTTATTGCTTCTAACTATATCGCGCGCGCGCAGAGAGAGCGCAGGGCGCGCGGGCGGTGGACCAGCGAAGTGGCCGCGGCGGCGCGCGCCGCTCCTACTCTCACACTTAACCTAGCTATGTACAAAATTAGTACCCGTTTAAATGAATGTATATCGAGTCTATTTACACGTGGGGAGGTGCGTGGGTGACGTCACTGCGGGGGCGGCGCGGCGTGCTCGAGCGCGGGGGCGGGGGCGGGGGCGGGGCCCGTCGGCTCCGAGCTCGACAGCAGCGCCAGCGTCTTGTAGAGCGGCGAGTTGACGAACCGCGGATACGAGTCGCGGTGCATCAGCGTGTAGATCTGCAGTTGCGCCTCGTCGAACGTGTGCGGTGTCGGCTCCACCATGTTGCGGTTGACCACCTCGCGCACGCGCGAGTCCAGCGACACCTGCAACCGAGCGCCGGATGAGAGCCTGCCGGCGTGTGGGGGGCGCATGCCCGGCGGGAGCGGAGCGGACCTCACCTCCTTAGGTGACAGGATGGAAATGTAGTCCTCGTAGATGAAGCGCGCCTTCTCCTCGACGGCGTCGGGGTCCGTCTCCCGCTTGAGCTCCTCGCAGGCGAGCCAGAACATTATATTCTCCTCGGAGTATTCACCGCGAAGAAAGTCGCGGAATACTTTTCGTCCGGCTGCCGAACAAAAAAAACTAAGGGCTCAACAGTGCGAACACATTAATAGTACCAGACAGGGGTGCAAACAATTCAATACATACCCCGGGGAGATAACATTAAGATCAAATATCACGCATAGCTGATTCCTTCGAGGTGAGGGATTATAATTAATATAAAAAGCGATAAGTATAGGTATATGCCTATACGCAGCAGGTCCACAAACATTTTAGTGTGTTGTGATAAAAGAGTGTTTTTTCTGAACTTCCGACGTCGTCGTCAGAGGGCTTTTAATAAGTCGCACCATGTCGCGTATACAACTGTATAAGTAGCATAGGAATAGCGTAGACAATTCAGGGCACACGGCCTGAAACAAATGGAGCGTACGTACCAGCGCTGCGCATGAGCCGGTCGAACGACTGCCCCCAGCTCCGGATCTCGTCCAGCGTGGGCCTGGGACACAACACACTGTATCAGTACCAGGACGTAGTGTTACCTAGTGTAGTGTAGTGTAGTGTACACGAGCTTGTACTGCCGGGAGATGCTGGTCTACATACATACTGTCACAACTAATCAGTATCTTGTACATACTGTTCATATTCATATTTATATATTTATTGCATTCCATAATGTACACATACAGGTGGTTATTATATTAGATAGACACAATTATGGACCCTGAACATTTTTTTTGAAGTAGGAGAGTGGAGCGAAGCACTTTAGATATGTTGTTTTATTAATGTCATTTTTTTATTATTTTGTTTATTTTTAACAACGTGTGGTAAATAGTAATATACATAATTAATAATTTTGTTTATTTATTTATTCTGTACTGGTTGACCCGGCAAACTTCGTTCTGCCTTAGATTGGTTTACACTCTGGTAAATTCCCATTATTGAAGCACCTTCAGATGTACTACACTTTTTCATGTTCCTGTATGCAAAACGCCAATGGTTTGCCGACTTGACAACGATATTTAAGTATACTCCAGTATGGTATCTTTTTTACGATTCATAATCATCATCACTATCATCAGTTCGTATTTGTCCACTGCTGGACGTAGGCCTCTTCTCATCCATATGCGACTTCGTCTGTTGTTGGAGCGTTTGTGTCACTCCAGAGGGTCGTTTATCCGCTCTGATCACGACTCTGGTATTAGGTCACCAGGCTATTTACATGTTTATGTTGATCTGGTCCTGGCTCCCAGCTCCGTCAAGGGATATTTATATAGTAGGACGGTCCAACCTTTCCACCAACAATTACAATTGCGATTTCATCCATTGTTGATATACCGAATACATCTGCGTAACCCTTTTGAGCGTACAGGCGTGATGTTATGTTGTGTGCTAGCGGAAACAATGCATATTTTTGCGAGAACAGCAATTGCGGTTCATTTGCCGTCATTATTTTAAGAGTTCCGTTGTCTGTCATCAGATCTGTATGAAAATTAAATGGGACCATTTCGGAATAAAACCCTTTTGAACAAAAAAAAATTAAAATCCGTCTACCTATACATGACGGAGTTATGGCCGAAGATACCTACAAAAAAAATTTACATTCGAATTGATAACCTCCTCCTTTTTGAAGTCAGTTAAAGTATCGGTCGGTTATATTATTGTCGGCAAACCATCAGCGTTGTTCGTTCTAGGACCTTAGAACAAAACAAAAAAGATTTGCTTATTTCAATGTACCTACTTCAATGCAAGTAATCAACCAGAGTGTAACCCCACCTAACGGGTAACGAAGTTTGCCGGGCTAGCTTGTATATAAGTAATTATAGGTATAAGAAATAGAGTAGACGAAGGGTAGACGAAGTACGATATAGATATAAGAAAAAGAGGACAGATAAAAAATAAACTGCCCCTAAATTGACCACAAAGTATTAATTTAAAACTGCCCTAAATTCACCAAAGAAATCGTGCAAATACGTAAGTGAGAACAGGTAAGCAGCATAATGATACGTCCAAGCTTTAAGGTAGACAGCGGTTGACCTCATTAGCGAGGCAGAGGTGCTATACCATACCATACCATCACGCCTGTATTCCCCGAAGGGTTAGGCAGAGGTGTACTTAATGTACACCCACAGTTCGCCGGTATGTTTAGGTCCCATGTAATAGGGGGCGAGCCTATTGCCAATCACCGGGCACAAATCCAGACTCCGAGCTGCTACTGAGAATTTCATAGAAAAACTCAATAACACTTTGCTCGACCTGGGGATCGAACCCAAGACCTCTAGCGTAGCAGTCGCGATTGGGACCACTAGACCAACGAGGCAGTCAGGCAGACAGGCAGGCAGGCAGAGGTGCTATACCTTTTACAAAAATTCATTGCTCGACTGTGATAACTAAATAATTGAGAAACTTTACGTAATAATATGAAATATACAGTTAAAAGATTTTTTTATGGTGTAGGTAACATATTAGACGATCTTGTTTAAATCAGACTCTTTTCTTACGATCAAAAGTTTTGATGTCTGATTTTTCAGTATATGAATGTTACCGTGCTTCACCCATACAAACTGATAGTCTCTCTCTTTGGCAATGATTTTGACTCTGCTTAAAAGTTTCTTGTACTCAACACTTAAATGATCATTTACATAGACACGTTGGGTTGTATCTTGGAAACCAATGTCCGCGGAGGACAATTTTTTATCAGCGCGAGCAGCTGCAATAAAATCTTCATTCACACATCTGTTTAGGAAACTTACTATAATTAATTTCTCATTGGAGTTGTAGATAGGAACCCTTGAAACGTAATTCACTTGGGTTTTAGGAATGGTATAGTTTACTTTGCGCCCGATGGCTTCGATAATTGCGTACAAATTTTCGCCTTTTTTAACAGGGACACCCTTGATCTCCACATTATTTAGTCTGGATCGTTGTTCCTGTGTCGAAAGATCAAATTTTGTCCTCGCTAAATCCGTTTGCAGACACTGAATTGTAACTTGTAGTTTCTCAAGTTCAAGTACTTTAGTTTCAACATCGCTAAGTCTTGTGCCAAAATCATCAAGTTTATCACTCGCATTGTACATTCGCATGTTGATTTAAGGGCAGAGAATTCCTCCTTAATCTCCTTGACATTATCCACTAACTTCGGTAAAGTAAATAGCTTAATTTATTATTTTTAATTGTTCTTTCAAGGTATTTCCTATTATTTTTCTTCTTAAACCACCCCTGTACTACGACAAACAAAACACACAAAGAATTATTCTAATCGGTCAAGCCGTTTTTACGGTTAGGCGAGACTAACGAACGGCGATAGATTTTTATATAGATTATTGCTATTGCATTATTATTAATTCGCTTCGCTGTACGTTAGTAGTATTTATTATAATTATATAATATAAGTCTCTCACTATTAGAACTATAATAGCCACCTGCCACTACTGTATTCAGCAGAGATGGTATAATTTATTTTCCTTTCGGATTCGGGATAATCCGCATTTCCTATTTTAAGTAATAGCTCTGAAATCTTTCCAAGAACTGTATCTCTCATATTTCTTTTTACAGATACACATTATGTTGGGTATGGCTATATGTATGACGCTGTTAAGAATGCTCTGATTTCGTCTGCTCGGGTTCCTCTAGGTATACCAGAATCTGACGGCATTCCTCCGCCTGCAACACAGGAACTCCACCAATCCCTCTATTGCTGCCTCTGACATCTTTAAGAATCTAGTGTGTGCTTCAATTCCACCTTTGTGTGCCTTAGTTATCTCATCCCACACGATAATTCTGCGATTTCGGAGAATTTGAGCCATGTCACTCTGCTAAGATATTATTGCACAACGGAGTTCCGACACGAATAAGACTAAGCGGAAGTTTTAAAGGCAGAGTGAGCCGCCTTCCCACCAAAAGAGGTGCTATTCCAGATGCAGCTACAGCTTAAGCAATGCCCCGATTCAAAGCGTGACTTTGTTCGGACTTCCGTATGAACTTTCATCCCCTATTTCATCCCCGCACAGGTCGAAATTTCAAAAACGTTAGAACAAATATTTATTTATTTCTTATCATGGTTTTATCTTGAAAAATGACGAACTTCCATACAAACTTTCACCCCCTATTTCAACCCCTTCAAAACTATTTTTTGCAATAAAAGGTAGCCTATGTCCTTTCTCAAGCTTTAGTCTATCCCAGTACCAAATTTCATCAAAATCGGTTGAGTGGATTAGGCGTGAAAGCGTGACAGACAGGTTAGTAGGGATAGATTGAATAAAAACGTTATCTTAATAATTCTTGTTTTTCATTTCTGTTTTATTCGTATTTAAATAGTTTATTTTAAGTAACTATTTTATATGTTTATATTTATTATAAAAATATTTTTAAATAAAAAAAACATAAGACTGCCTCGTTGGTCTAGTGGTCCCAATCGCGACTGCTACGCTAGAGGTCTTGGGTTCGATCCCCAGGTCGAGCAAAGTGTTATTGAGTTTTTCTATAAAATTCTCAGTAGCAGCTCGGAGTCTGGATTTGTGCCCGGTGAATGGCAATAGGCTCGCCCCCTATTACATGGGACCCAAACATACCGCGAACTGTGGGTGTACATTAAGTGCACCTCTGCCTAACCCTTCGGGGAATACAGGCGTGATGGTATGTTATAAAAAACATTATTTAAATAATTTAAATAATGTAAACATAAAGCTACAAGAATTGGAAGGTTAGGTTTGAACTCTTAACCATGTTATTATAGGTTCACTGTTGCAAGCACTAGACCAAATTTAATCGACTTAACAAATCTTTTTGAAATTAACAATCAATCATGTGACAAAACAGTATTCATAAGATTGCCTACAGTTACGCCAATTTGATCTTTAACACGCAACATGAGGGATGTTACGTGTTAAAGATCAAATTGGCGTAACTGTATTCTATAAGTGCCTACCATGAATAAATCGTTCTAGTTCATCGTTTTAAAGATCAAATTTGCGTATCAGTATTGAAGTATTTGTCATCGGGTAGCACTCGCTAGTCTGATAAACTCACATTTAATTGAATTACCCTTAATCTTAGATACCGAAAGTTCAAATTCGCTATTTTTAGGGTGGGTCAGGTAACTGCTATAACCCACTGTACCTATAGCACTTTTTAGCGAAGGAAAGGAACAGTTTGGCGTCAACAGTGCACATGAGTGAGCGCACATGAGTGCACATGAGTGAGCGCGGACTTCACAAGTGTCTTCATTGCCCAAGATAAGTGGTTTTACTAGTGTTGAGGGTGAGTTTGTTCGCAGAAAGCCAAGACAATACAACTTTTATGGCTGACTCTGTATTTATCCTAATCTCTGCCCTGGTAGCTCCATTAATTATCAAGGCAGTGTCGTCAGCGTACGTGACAATGCTGCAGTTTGGAATTGAGAGATAACAGATGTCGTTTATATAAATTTGACTCAAAATTGAGCCCTGCGGGACACCAAAACCTAGGTTTAAACTAGCACTCTCGACCGAGCCTATCCTTACACACTGCGTCATCATCAGCATCATCATCAACCGATAACATCGTCCCACTGCCGGGCACGGGTCTCCTCTCAGAACGAGAGAGTCCACCTCACTAGCCTACTGCGGGTTGGCAGACTTCACACACCGTCAAGAAAATCTATCAGACATGCAGGTTTCCTCACGAGCGATGTTTTCCTTCATCGTTTAAGCGCGTGCCTTGGATTCGAACACGAGACCTTTGACTTGGCAGTCCAATGGTCCTATCACTATCACTGCACTACCTACCGCTACACACTGCGTACGATCACTAAAATAACTTTTGAAGAATTTCAAGACCTCACCGCGAACACTAATCTGTGGAATCTTTCGGTGGAAATGCGTTGTCTGAAGCCATACTGATTGTCAGCTAGTATTCTATAACGATATAGAAAGGACACTAGTTACTTATTTAGGCTCATTCCAGTATTTTTGAGAGTGGTGGGAGGAGTGAGATAAGGCTAGTAGTAGGTAGTTGTTGACACTGTCTCTGTCACCAGACCTGAGTATGGGATGGACGTCCGCCCTCTTAAATATTCTCGGAAAGACCCCAGAAGCAATCGATAAATTACAAATGTGTACGATTGGCAGGGCGATTGTGATTTTGCATAATTTGAGGAGTTTAACATAACATAATATACCATCACGCCTGTATTCCCTGAAGGGTTAGGCAGAGGCGTACTAAGTACACCCACGCTTCGCCGATATGTTTAGGTCCCATGTAATAGGGGGCGAGCCTATTGCCATTAACCGGGCACAAATCCAGAATCCGTCCAAAAACACTTTGCTCGACCTGGGAATCGAACCCAGGACCTCTGGCGTAGCATTGCACTTGGAACCACTAGACTAATGAGGCAGTCATCAAGTTGAGGAGTTTAGAGGGGATGCTATCCCACCCAGTTACACAATCGTCCCGTAGGTTATCAATGTAGTTTCCTAGATTATTTCGGGTAGTTACGTTTTCAGATGGGGACTGTTTATTTGGAGCTACCGGGAGCTTTTGGCCGAGACTTTGTCCAACAGTAGCAAAAAATATTTATATAATTGACCGACTGTTTGTAATTGTCAGAGATGTGAGGGTGGGGAGGGTGAGGAGGTAAACTTATTGGTATTATATTTTATTGCAGACCAAGTAGCTTTCACGTTGCCGTGTGCTTTTTATATTTCATTCCTATCGTGCTCTTCTTTTAGTTTCTTCAGAAGGTTGTTGCAGAAATTGCGGTACCGTGTATATGTAAGTTTAAGTGTGACATAATTAGAATATTTTTTAACAACATGTATGATATTCTGAGTGTTAGTAAACAAAAAATGGTCACAAATAAACAAAACGGTGCGTTAAGTGTGTGTGTGTGTGTGTGTGTGTGTGTGTGTGTGTGTGTGTGTGTGTGTGTGTGTGTGTGTGTGTGTGTGTGTGTGTGTGTGTGTGTGTGTGTGTGTGTGTGTGTGTGTGTGTGTGTGTGTGTGTGTGTGTGTGTGTGTGTGTGTGTGTGTGTGTGTGTGTGTGTGTGTGTGTGTGTGTGTGTGTGTGTGTGTGTGTGTGTGTGTGTGTGTGTGTGTGTGTGTGTGTACTCACGGCGCGTCTCCGTCGGCGAGCAGCGGCTCGTGCGGGCCGGGCTCGCGCGGCTTCTTGCCGGGCCCGCCCTCGGAGCCGCGCACCGCCAGGCTGCCGAACAACACGCACGTTACCACTATGTACCTACACAATAACTACTAACTCACACCACACGCCGTGCACGCTGGCCACGTGCACTCCACTCAACTCCACGATACTTGCCGCACAATGAGTGCACCGCAAGCTCGCCAGGTGCTGGCTCGCTGTAACGACTCCACAATTCTTGTTGAGCCACACAATGAGGGCACAGCGAGCTCGCTAGCTAGCTTGCACAGCTAGATGCTGGCTCGCTATATAATGTACTAGAAAACAAATCCAAGCCTACTTGCTTTGGATTGGCTTGGATTTCGAAATACCTTTCGTTATCCTTTGTATACATCATAATAGAAACCTCTGTGGAAAATGTTAGTGTCACTTTACAGTGGTAGGCGGCGGGCGGCGGGCGGCGGGCTGAGGGCGGCGGGAGCGGGGGGTGGAGGGGGCGGCGGCCGCGCTATTCTCGTATTTTTTATGAGGTACCAGCGGAATACACCAGTCCACTGCACTCACCATTTAGCCCTGAAAAGTAGCAAATAAACAAAAAAGTAAAAAACAATGTTTAAAATAATTATTATTTACGACTAGTGCAGCATAGCCGACCACTGTGCACTGCGAGCCCAGCTTTCAATAGATTTAATAGGTAGTGAACTTATTATGTAAAAAAACAGCTTTTGACTAAAAGCATAATTATCATGAATAAATAAAGGAAGGATATTTGTCTGTTTGTTCCTGTTTTTTCCGACAAATTTTCGAAACTTTTGGCGACTTTCTCAGGCGGATAGCTTATGCCATTATGAGTAACTTAAGTTAGGAGCCATGGAAGTAGCGTGATGATAACGCTCGCCCCATGGGAGCCGAGCTAAAACTTAAAAATTATTTTAAACCTTCATTGGATCCTCACTCCCATAATATGTAAACTCACATATAATATAGATAAATCAACAAACACACGAACATTTAAGAATTTGTACTATAAATTGCTCACGTTACTTAGTCTCAGTCCCCCAAATTAGTTTTTCAGCATTATCTATTTATCATCCTATAATGTTCCAACTACTGGGACACAGGCCTCCTCCCGGTGAGAGGGAATGGGCCGTGACCCACCACGCGGGCTCAGTGCGCGTTGGTACAAGTTTACTGTATAAGTTTGATGGTAGTACATGTGGGACGGTGTAAGTGGGTGGTGACTGACCAGGAGCAGGAGCAGCAGCAGCACCAGCAGAGGCAGCACGGCTTGGCGGCGGCGGTGGGCCGGCAGCCGCGCGCCAGCGCTGCCAGGCTGCACATCTGCAACACGCGCAACACTTGGATCCCTTGTGACGTCACACACGCACCTACACAACCTAACCTAGCCTTCACTCTCTACTAACACAACTACTTACACCAGTTTGTTCCACATACATGGCGCTGGTGAAATACCGAAATAAGGAAAATATAATATACCTAACAGTGTTTAGTTAGTATACGACTTAAAACTATGTTAGTAAAAACTTCACTAGCACTATGTCACTCTGAGATCTGGTGGCACTTGTCCGCGGAAGCGGCAGAACACCACTCCTTGCGGCCAAAAGTCCTCTTTCATGACGAAGCTAACTGACTGAACTAAGCCACCGCGAGTCCCACTTGCATAATGGTCATAGCGTCTGGTGTGTAAAGATATACATATAAATAAAAATCAATTGCCGCATGTATGACAAATCATACTTTTGTCTTTCGTTGAGTTCATCATTGTCATGACAAGGCTTGCATGAAAGAACTTTACTAGAACTTACAAATTACAGACACAATGCAACACCGTCGTTCGTGAAGCGGGGCCCTTACGTGCTTTGCGGGCGCTCCTTACGGATACACTCACACACACAAATGTACGTTAATAATAATAGTCGTTAAATCACTACTAAAACCATAGCCCAACGGACTAGTGAGTGTCTGTAATAGTTCCAGATAGATTTTTAGAAGTAAGATCCTTCGTATAAATCTACTTTGTTATTTGCCACCTACACTATGTGGTTTTATATCATCACACAGGTAACATTTTTGCAAATATAGGTAAGCATACAGCCTGCATGTAAACACAAGCAAAACACGATGATGATTAGATTAGGTATTCATGATGATATGTGAGTGTCCCAATGCAGAGCAATGTCTCCAAATGGCCATTTGACGAAAAAGCTGCAGCAGCAGCTTCGATTTCACCTTTGACCTCAAACCGTAGCATGGGGAGCCCAAGGACCTGTTACATGACCTGATTGATCACGACGATCATTAGAAATACTCAGGACCACTAAGAGGCTACGATGACAGATTCCTATAAAAGCTTTCCAATATACTTAGGTAACTAGCACCCAACATAAGGAAGGCCGCAAGAGGGGCTTGGATATATAAACATATTTTTAGATAGAGCAGTCTAGCTTGTCACTTATATTCCCTTTTATAAGACTGTTGTGACTCACCACATCGAACAAGACCCCTAGTCATATGAATGGACCCTTTACTCGCTGTGAAACAACTTATGCCATTAGGTAATGATCGGTCAGACAAAACTCCTGGGACTCAGACAGTTTCAGCAATTTTTCAACAACTATTTCGAAACACAGAAGAAGAGAATCACGGGTTCGTTCTTGTTGATGCCGCCTGAAGATACCATCTACTGTACTAAACTTTAGAAGAATCAGTACCTTATCCTCCTGATAGTTGAGGATAAACTAGT
Source organism: Subacronicta megacephala (assembly GCA_958496365.1). Classification (NCBI taxonomy): domain Eukaryota; kingdom Metazoa; phylum Arthropoda; class Insecta; order Lepidoptera; family Noctuidae; genus Subacronicta; species Subacronicta megacephala. Next base: position 14,834,359 of record OY292525.1, read on the forward strand.
GATGTTGACTTATAGGTATAAAGACATGTAAACATGTTCGCCAACATTCGGCCTCTTGCCCTAGAGATTCAAACCGCATCCGACCAAAATCGGCCTAGACTCGTGGCAGGTACCTATAATGGATTATATCGCTTTGGTCTCTTTTTTGACAATTGGCAAGTTTAAATTCTTCTGGGGAGCATCAGTATGACAGGGTCTCGTCAGGACACGTGCTTGTTGGAACAATGGTACCAGCAGGTAGTAAGAGGTAATTTTCTAAGATAAGACTGTAAGTGTAAGTAACCGGTGCGTATACAACGTATGAAAAGATGTATGAATGTGGAAGAAGAGAAACAGATATGCACGAGTCGTAGCAAGAGCAGTCAATAGTTTCTGTGGGAAAAAGGCGTGAGTGTATGTATGTATGTAAGACTGTAAGTAGATAATTATGGTCAGCGAATAGCCTTAGGGGCGGATATTCACTGGGTCGGCTTTACTTTGGCACACGGGCGCATTGTCTTTGGGGGACACCCCTTAGGTATTCCATTTTGTTCCGGTGGTTGCTGGAGGGTGCAAGGGCGCTACATGGGCTAGAGCCGGTGCTGGTTATTCATATTCAATATACGGGTTCTACGCTCTGCCAATGCTGGTTCAAGCGGGTGCGGAAGAGGCAGCAATCAGCGCCGGCGCAAAAATAAACAGCGTTTAGAGGGTAGTAGGTGAGGGTCGCGACGCTGCGCGGCCGGAGTGCGCGGTATTTATAGCGCGTCCTCATTGAGGCGCGCGGCGTGTTTACTGCGCCACGCTATATCGGTGCGCCGCGCGGCGCGTGCGATTGTAAACAACCGCCGCCCGCGCCCGCCTCACTC
>OY292526.1:0-35000 GCA_958496365.1 Subacronicta megacephala
AAACAAACAGCGTGGTAGTCAGCACGTCACCTACTGTCTGGAACAGGATGCTCGAGAGAGGAAAAGCGCGTATAGATCTCCAGACCGTCTTCGTCGAAGACCAGTCGCCACTGGTCCAGTGCACTAGGTGTTTGGGGTACGGGCATAGTCGGCGACTCTGTAAAGAACCTGCCGACTTATGCAGTCATTGCGGGGGCCCACACCTTAAACCAGAATGTGACCAGTGGCAAAAGATGGAAACACCAAAGTGCCTCAACTGCGTCAAGGCGAAGATGGGGAAGACCGACCACAACGCATTTGACCCCGAGTGTCCTGTTCGAGTCAGGTGGGACAGGCTGGCACGAGCATCCGTCGCCTACTGCTAAGGTGGTCCCGGGAAACACAGTGCCGCACAAGATACTCCAGGCAAACCTTCAGCGAAAGAAGCTGGCGACCCAAGAGCTTATGCTTGAGGCAGAGCAGCGCAAAGCCACCGCAGTGCTGATTCAGGAGCCCTACGTGGGCAGTGCGAAGAGGATGAGCGGGACCAGAGGTGTCCGAATCTACCAGAGCACCGGACAAGGAGAAGGGACTGTCAAAGCGGCAATAGCCGTCTTTGATCCAAAACTAACTGTGAGACAGTACCCAGAACTCACCACAAACAACATCGTCGTGGTGGGGATACAATCCGGTGCCTGGAGACTAACTCTGGTCTCATTCTACTTCGAGCCGGACCAGCCCTTAGGGCCATACCTGAACAGCCTCAGGAAGGTGGAAAGCGAGACCGGCCCGCATAGGCTCATCATGGGAGGAGACGCCAATGCCTGGAGTGTCTGGTGGGGCAGTAGTGAGACCAACAGCAGAGGCGATGAGATGCTGGGAGCTCTCGACCAACTTGGACTACAGGTACTTAACAGAGGGGAAACTCCAACCTTCGACGTAGTTCGCGGTAACAGGCGTTACACGAGCTGCGTCGATGTCACAGCGTGCACGGCAGATATGCTGACGGTGACCGATGGCTGGCGAGTCGTCGACGACCTGACGGGGTCGGACCACAACGGCATTGAGTTTAGAGTGCACCTTGAAAAATCTCTGGGTATCACGGTCAACCGGACTACCAGGATCTACAATACCAAGAAAGCAAATTGGACGCAGTTTCGTAAGAAACTGCGTCAAATTATACAAGCGAAACAAATCACCGTAAGCCTGTTCGATGATATCGACAGCAGGGACAAAATAGACCTGGTAGTCGAGGGACTTACAACGGCAGTGCAAAACGCCTGTACATGCGTGATACCCAAGAAGAAGAATGTAGAGAGGATGACCATGCCGTGGTGGTCTGATAAACTCGCTGGTCTAAAGAGGCAAGTGGTCACCAAAAAGCGAAGGATTCGCTGTGCAGCGCCAATCCGGAGACCAAAGGTTGTCGAGGAGTACCTGAAACTGAAAGAAGAGTACGAACGTGCAGTAGTCCAAGCACAGGTCGAGAGTTGGAAGGGGTTCTGCGAAAAGCAGGATAGGGAAGGCCTATGGGAGGGCATATACCGGGTGATCCGCAGGACAGAGAAGAGGGAGGAGGATTTGCCGATGGTGAGGGATGGCAGGACTCTAGACGCAGAGGCCTCGGCGAGGTATCTGGCAGAGACTTTTTACCCAGAGGACCGATCGGAGGGGGACAACGAGGAGCACAAAAAAGTGCGGCAACAAGCGGAAGAGGTGAACAGGGGGAACCAAGATGAACCCTGGGACCCTCCCTTCACACTCGACGAGCTGGAGCGAGCAGTCTCCTCGTTCAATCCCAAAAAAGCCCCCGGTTCCGACGGTCTGACGGCGGACATATGGGGCCACACGATCCATCAAGACCCAGACTTAGTTCTGCGCTTGGTGAACAAGTGCCTGGCGCATGGATACTTTCCGCGGTCCTGGAAAGAGGCTACCGTCGTCGTACTCCGCAAACCCGCCAAAGACGACTACACCACCCCAAAATCGTACAGGCCGATTGGGCTATTGCCTGTCCTCGGCAAGATATTCGAGAAGATGCTTGTGGCCCGACTCAAGTTTTACTTGCTCCCCAGGATGAGTACTCGCCAGTACGGCTTCATGCCCCAGCGAAGCACTGAGGACTCCCTCTATACGCTGATGGGGCACATACGGGGCAGACTTAGTGCAAAAAGGCTCGTCACGGTTGTGTCCCTGGATATAGAGGGAGCCTTTGACAGCACATGGTGGCCAGCCATACGAGTCCGTCTGGCTGAGGAAAAGTGTCCTGTTAACTTGAGACGGGTCATGGACAGCTACTTGTCCGAGAGGGTGGTGAGAGTCAGGTACGCGGGAGTGGAGTGCGAATCCAGGACCGAGAAAGGATGCGTCCAGGGGTCTATCGGTGGTCCCATACTTTGGAACGTTCTGCTGGATCCTCTGCTGAAAGGTCTAGAGTCCATAGGAGTCTACTGCCAGGCGTTTGCTGACGATATTGTCCTTGTGTTCGATGGGGAGACCGCACTTGAAGTCCAGAGGGATGCCAATGTCGCCCTCGAGTACGTGCGAGCGTGGGGTGTCACGAATAAGCTTCGGTTTGCGCCGCACAAGACGAAGGCAATGCTGGTCACGCGGAAACTGAAGCATGACACCCCATGTCTCAAAATGGGCGGGGTAGACATTGGCATGTCCGACGAAATCAAGCTTCTCGGTCTCACCATCGACCACAAGTTGACATTTAACACCCACGTCGCAAACGTCTGTTCCCGAGCCGTCGGCATTTACAAGCAGCTGTCGCGGGCTGCTAGGGTCAGCTGGGGTCTCCATCCAGAGGTTATCCGCTGCATCTATACGGCTGCAGTGGAGCCTATCGTAATGTACGCAGCGAGCGCGTGGTCGCCGGCCGCTAAGAAAGTCGGGGTGCTGAAAAAGCTAAACGCCGTCCAGAGGAGCTTCGCGCAGAAACTGTGCCGAGCCTACCGCACGGTCTCCCTGAACTCAGCACTGGTGCTGGCTGGGATGCTCCCTCTCGACCTGCGAATCCTGGAAGCAGCCTCACTCTACGAGGCCAAGAGAGGGGTATCTCATCCAGCGCTGGGAGATCGGGAGATCGAGCGTGTGGTATCGGCGCTGGAAATGCCGCATCCGGCTGAGCAGAGAGCCATTGCACTGCGACGCCTGGTAGACGAGGAACAGTATAATGAGCACCGCAATTATGCGGTGCGTATCTTCACAGACGGCAGTAAAATTGAGGGCAAAGTCGGTGCCGCACTGTCAGTGTGGACCGGCGATGCGGAGATCAAAGCCCTCAGGCTTGCTCTGCCGTCTTACAGCACCGTCTACCAGGCCGAACTTCTCGCCCTCTGCAAAGCAGCGAAGGAAGCCCTCCGAAGATCTGAGACGGCGTTCGCTATTTACAGCGACTCCATGGCAGCACTCCAAACAGTCGTGAACCCCGAAGCCCTCCATGCCCTTGCAGTAGAAACAAGGGACGCCATCCGCCGCAGCAACTCCCAGAACAAGAGCGTCTCCCTGTTCTGGGTGAAAGCTCATGCGGGGCTGGAGGGTAACGAGAGAGCCGACTTACTTGCGAAGGAGGCTGCCCTAAAGTCGAAGCGGCAACCCGACTACGACAAATGCCCGGTTTCATTCGTCAGGCGTATGATCCGAATGCAGACGCTGGGCGAGTGGAACCGGAGGTATTGTGCAGGAGAAACGGCGGCCACCACGAAGATGTTCTTCCCATGCGCGATCGCTGCGTACAGGACAGTGCGCAAAATGGAGACCACAAAAGAGCTGACCCAAGCCCTAACAGGCCACGGCGGGTTCTCCGAATACCTGACTCGCTTCAAGTGCAAGGAGAGCCCGGCGTGCGCCTGCGACCCCGACAAGCAGGAGACAATCCTCCATCTCCTGACGGACTGCCCGGTATATGCCCTACTGAGGTACGACCTCGAGGCTAAGATTGCAGAAAAAGTGTCTCCAGAAAATCTCAGCGTAATTATAAATAGTAAAAAACACAGAGCCATTTTTATCCAGTTTATTACCAAAATAGTAACAGCAGTAAATAAAAGGAATAAATAGAAATATAAGTTTTTAATGTATTTATTGCACTTTAATGATAGAATTTTATTGAACTAATCGAAATTATTTATTGAATTATTTTATAGATATTTAAATTGAACAAATTATTGAATGCATTTTTAGAAATTATTTATTGAAATTTTAATTGAATTTATATATTAATTATGTTTTTAACCAAATCGAAATTATTTATTATACGATTTTACAATTTATTTAATTTTATTATATTATTATTACTATATTTATACTTTTAATTCACAAACAAACTCGAAATAGACAAACAAATGTACAGCCCATACAACGTCCCTGCGTACTCGAACGGCAGGGGACCTTTCGCATGGCAGGAGTGTGGTTTTAGCCGGTAAGAGTCCGGCACTACCCAGACTGTCTCATGCGTGAGCAGTCTGGGTGTCCATGAGGATTTCCCACTCCTGCCACAAAAACAAAAAAAAAAAAAAAAAAAACCTAACCTAACCTAACCTAACCTAACCTAACCTAACCTAACCGAGGTTTATTTTTAAACTAAATACTTAATTTTGACACGGTTTTCAGCGTTTTTTCTGCATTATTTTATTACACCTGTCATCCGGGCACCGCCCCACGTTTCCTGGACACCAAAATTTTCAATTTTCGCAAAATTTTTATTTTCATCTTTTTCGACTTAGTAAAATATCAAAATTTGTTCAGTCTTCTAAATTTACACAAAATTTTTATTCCTCTGGATACTACCTTGTCTGGAACCACTCCCGGCGTGCGTCCCGGCGACCGCGACCTGAAAACAAACAAACAAATTAGTATTTTTGCTTGAAAATTCACCAAAATATTGTTTATTAGATTTTTCTTCCAAATTTTCTACCCCACCCACCCCATATTCCAGCATAGTCTTGTAGCGCTCGGCGTCCCGCATCCGCCGGTACCCCACAAGTGGGCATAACTCGCAGGAAAATTTTAAAAAATTGCCCGCCCACCCACCCTCTTGGGGCTTGGCTAGGTGGACTCAAAATAGGTATAAATTTTTTCTGGCTTCTGACTAAATTTTTGACACGTATTTCACTTGTTTTCGAGTGTTAGTACGGAGTAGAGAATACGATCCAGCGACAGGCTCTAAACAGAGCCGGAAATCATAACTTACATCTTAACTTTATTCGTATTTATAGACAACGCTTTTTAGCAAATTTGTACACAGATACCTCTATTGAGGCCTACGATTTTACTATTTATTTATTATAATTATTTTCGACCAATATAGCCGACAATTATTTTTATGTGTTTTTAGACAAATGCTTTTTGGCAAATTTGTACTCGGCTACCTCTATTGAGGCCCACGATTTTATTTTTATTTTATTTATACTGATTATTGACAATTATTGCTGACAGATCCCCCCTTTACAGGGATCAGTACATTATTATTTTATTGTATTTTATTTGCACTCGGTTACCTCTATTGAGGCCCAAAAATTTTATTTTTATTTATACTAATTATTATTGAAAATTTTATTTAACGGATCCCCCCTTTACAGGGATCAGTACATTTTATATTTTTATTGCATCAGTATATTATTTAATTTATTGATTTAATTCATTTATTGTCCCACTCGTCCAGCATGTTCCTCTCAAGAACCCCAGCTAAGAAAGCCCCCACAGTTCCCCATGTCTCTCCGTCGAATGCTGCACTCTCTGTCACCTTCGAGAAGGATGTCTCCCCTCCCAGTGCTTCAACTCAAGCCTCTAATGTGAGGCGAAGCATTGGAGAGTGGGAAGATGGGAGAATGGCGGTATCCCAGCCCCTCCCGTCAGCCGCCGCTAAATCACCCAAGAAAGCAGCCCCAGCGGTGACGGCCACTCAGAAGTCTAATCGGCGCGCAGCAACTCAGGCAGATAGCAAGGCTGTAGCGCGCCGAGCTTCCACCGAGACCGCAGCGGCGTCACCGGGTACGAGCCAGCTGCAGCCGAGTAAACCCGCCGATCGGGTGACCGAGGCCCGCAACTGCCTTCTGCGCGCGAAGTCGCACCTTGGCGACTCGCGCAATTTGAGGGCGGATTTGAAAGCCGGGATCACCCAATCGGTGGAACGGCTGTACCAGCTGGTGAAGGAAGAGGCGGCGGCTGCTGATAAAGCGAAAGGAGTTGAGACGGCAGGGATGGAGGCCGTTAAGGCAACACCTCTGCCAGAGGCCCCCAGGAGCCTCCCGGAGGTTGACTCGTTGCTCGCTTCACTAGCGGAGCACAGCGCGCTGGTGAAGGAGAGCAGCGAGAAGATGGAGCAGCTGCGCCAAGCGATGGAGAGGCAGGGAGAAATGTTGGAAAAGACGGCCACCTATGCGAATGTAGCGGTGGGTCCACCGAAAAGGCAGACCCCAGGAAGGACCGCGCTGCATTCCGTGGTCGTCTCCTCTACGGATGAGCAGGAGACTGGGGAGGAGGTGCTGGAGAGGATAAGAAGGGTGGTGGACGCAAAGGAGGGTTGGGTAAGAGTGGAAAGAGTGAGAAAAGCCAAAGACAGGAAAATCATAATGGGCTGCAAAACGCAAGAAGAAAGGCGGAAGATAAGGGAGAGGATAGAAGCCGCGGGTGACCACCTCGTCGTCGAGGAAATGAAGAATAAGGACCCGCTTCTGGTCCTGAGGGACGTCCTGAAGGTCCACAGCGATGAGGAAATTCTCAGGGCCCTCAGGAACCAGAATCGGGAGGTTTTCTGCGACGTCGGCGACGAGGAAAATAGGGTCACAATAAGATACCGCCGGAGATCACGCAATCCCCACAATAACAACGTAGTGCTGAGTGTTTCTCCCATCATCTGGAGGAGATCCATTGAAGCAGGGACATTGCGGATAGACCTGCAGACAGTTCGCGTCGAGGACCAATCGCCCCTAGTGCAGTGTACCCGATGCCTAGGGTACGGACACGGAAGGCGGTTGTGTACGGAACCGGCCGATCTGTGCAGTCACTGTGGTGGCCCGCACTTAAGGAAGGATTGCCCAGATGTGGCGACAGGTGAGCTGCCCAAGTGCAAAAACTGCGTCCGAGCCAAGCACGAGAAATCTGACCACAACGCTTTCAGTGGTCAGTGCCCAATCCGGGAAAAATGGGATGCATTAGCACGGGCAACCATAGCATATTGCTAAAGTTGTCCCGAAGAGCACCCACCAACACCATTCCATGCAAACGAACCTCGGAAGAAGCCGTTTAGCCACGGACCGCAGCGGCAACACATCTAATGTTAGAAAAGCTAATTGGAGCCAGTCTCATGTGAAACTGGCTAAAATTATACAGGAAAGCATTAGAAAGATACTCACCATGCCGTGGCGGTCCGACGAGCTCACTGAGATGGAAAAGCGGATTGCCATCAGAGGACGCAGCATCGGAAACACAGCTCCAGTCCGACGATCCAAAGTAGAAAGGCTGCACCTGCAAGGAAAAGAAAAGTATGACAGTAAAATAAATAAAGTAACAAAATATTGCAAAATAAATCTAATTAAAGCCATAGAAAGAAATAAAACAAAGATATATATTAAATATATACGCTTATGTTTAAATCAAAAGATAAAAATTAACAATTATAAAAACCATCTATCTTAAATCATTAAATATAACTACTGTACAAAATATAATGCCTCTGTATTTTAAAATCATTTACATCGATACAAAGAACTTCCAAAACATAAAAATTTAAGCCTATCTACTCTTAACCATACTCACACTGTTATTGTCATTGCATAGAATTAAACAACATAAAAAATCAATTACGCCTATCTACTGTAAATCACTTCGCCATCGCAGAGAACTTTCATAACCTAAAAATATATCATTCCTATCTATTTAAATTATTACTATCACTGCGAAAAAGTCTCATAATACAAAATTATTAAGCAAATTTCCATAACATGAAAATCAATTATGCCTCTATTTTTAACAACTTAAAATAAATACTATCGCAGAAAATTTACACAACATAAAAAAAATATTAAGCTACTAATATACGCATCACTCTATCACTCTAACACTCTCACATCATAAAAAATATAATGAATTGCAAAACAAAGGCTCTGGTAATGCTAGAGGTAACGAGTCAACTTTTTAAAAAAAAAAAAAAAAAAAAACCTAACCTAACCTAACCTAACCTAACCTAACCTAACCTAACCTAACCTAACCTAACCTAACCTTTTTTTTTTTTTTTTTTTTTTTGTGCGTGTGGAAATCCTCATGGACATCCGCCGCCCGGGGAGGCGACGGGGCGTGTCGGACTCCACCCAGAGTGGGTGACCTACCGACTAAAACCACACGGTGTTCCCTCTCGCACCTGCGTCGGGGGCTACGGGAACTATAAATTCGTCCGCGGCCCCCGACTGGTGATGGCCCGCCTCTGCGGGCTCCGCCGTGTAGTGGGGAGTCAAAACTCCCCCTACGTCCTAGAGGGGCGCGCGTGGAACACTACGCGTCGCCACCTCGGGTCCTGTCCCGAACATGGGACGGGGGTTGGCGGACTTCCCCGCATCCGCCGCCCCGGACCTCGGCCGCAGAGGGTAGGGAGAGCGGCGCATCGTAATACCGACACTCCTCTCCCCCTGCGGCCCCACCGTGTCCGCAGTCCTGCGGCTGCGGCCCCGCCGAGGCCGCGGAAGGCAGGGAGAGCGGCGCACCGTGATACCGGCACTCCTCTCCCGCCGCGGCCCCGTAAACCTTCAGCCGCAGTGTCGCTAGTGCAACACCGCGGCCCGCCTCAGTTGCGGTGCCTCCCATACGACACCGCAACCTACAGTGGCCGCTCGACTGCGAGTTTCCTGGGCAAAGCCCGCAGGAGCAGCGCCCGCCCCGGGGTTCCACTTCGCTTCGCCGTGGGCCCACTCCACGGCTACTAAGCCCCCCCGCCGCGACAAGGCGAGAACCCCAATGGGGGGGAACCTAACCTAACCTAACCTAACCTAACCTTTTTTTTTTTTTTTTTTTTTTTTTACGTGCGGGGAATCCTTTTACGGACTTCCGCCGCCTTGGGGAGGCGGCGGGGCGTGTCGGACTCCACCCCCAGAATGGGGGTGACTACCGACTAAACCCCACACGGGTGTTACGCCTCTCCACATAATTGCCGGGGTTACGGGAGCGATGAATCATTCATCCGCGACCCCGGCAGTGGCGGACCGCTTTAGAGTGCGGTCCTCGGCCCCTGAGAGAGGGGGCTATATACTCCCCCACCTGCCAATCCATGAGCGGGCGCGGCACACTCCGACCGCGCCTCCATCTCGGGCCTAGTGCTGGACGGACGGACTTCCCCAAGTCCGCCGCCCGTGGCCGCCTACGGTGGTTGGAACAGGGCGTTGTATGCCCTGTTCCTGCGCCCAGTGCGTCGGGCGCGGATTGGTTGGGTGGAGGTAGCCTCCCTCTCTCGTTCGGCGACCTCCTTAGCGGCGATGACCTCCTCGCAAAACGAGGCCACCGCCTGCCATGCGGATTCGCTGCCGACCATACTGGCGATAACGGCCGGCAGCGAGAGGTCGCCGCCTATCTCCTCGGAGAGGACACGGCGCTGCTCGGACCATGCAGTGCACTCAGCGAGCGTGTGCTGCGCCGTGTCCTCCAGACTCCCGCAGTGGTGGCAGCGGGCGTCAGGCTCTCTCCCGGCTATATGGCACAGATACTTGCCGAAGCAGCCATGCCCCGACAGTACCTGCGTCAGCCGGAAGGTCAGCACGCCGTGACGCCTTGCCAACCACTCTCTCAGGACGGGTCGGAGGGCCTCAATGGTCCGATGGCCGGCCCCCGGTCTCGCGAGCCGGTCCACCCATTCGGCGACTGCTGCACGTTGTAGGTGCGCTCTGCACTGGTCCAGTTCCCTCGGGACCACCGTCTCTCCGCGAGCTCGCAGACCCTTGCGCCATGTAAAGAGTGACGCAAGGACCCGGGCGTCTAGGTCCCAAGGGAGGGACCCCGCCAGAGCGCACGCCGCCTCTGCCGAGATGGTGCGATACCCGCGGATGACCCGAACGGATATCGCACGCTGCGGCCGCCGTAACATCGCGGCGCCTCGGCACGTCACCTCGGTGGCCCAGACAGGGGCTCCGTAGAGGGCCATAGAGCGGATGACCCCCAGGTAGAGCCGCCTGCAGTTGACATTTGGGCCACCAAGGTTCGGCAACAGTCGCCCAAGGGCGCCGGCCGCCGCCATCAGCCGCCCCGCGAAACCTAACCTAACCTAACCTAACCTAACCTAACCTTTTTTTTTTTTTTTTTTTTTTTTTTGCGTGTGGAAATCCTCATGGACATCCGCCGCCCGGGGAAGGCGACGGGGCGTGTCGGACTCCACCCAGAGTGGGTGACCTACCGACTAAAACCACACCAGTGCTTCGGCTCACCACTTTTGTTGCTGAGGCCACGGGAACAAGTTGATATTCCTCCGCGACCCCAGCAGTGGCGGACCGCCAATGCAGTCCCCAGCCCAAATTAGGGGATCAGTGACCATTGATCCCTCTCCTGCCAATCCACGTGAGTGGGGCGCGGCAACACCAAACCGCGCCGCCTACTCAGGCCATGTGATGATGGGCGGCCGGACTTCCCCAAGTCCGCCGCCCGTGGCCATTTAAGGTGGTACGAACAGGGCGTTATCTGCCCTGTTCCTGCGCCCTGTTCGCCGGGCGCGGATTGGCAGTGTAGAGGCAGCCTCCCGCTCCCTTTCCGCGGCTTCCTTTGTGGCGACGACCTCCTCGCAGAACGAGGCCACCGCCTGCCATGCGCTCTCGCTCCCGACCATGTTGGACACGACGGCCGGAAGCGAGAGGTCTCCACCTATCTCCGCATTAAGGACACGGCGCTGCGCTTCCCAAGCAGTGCACTCAGCGAGCGTGTGCTGCGCCGTGTCTTCGAGGCTCCCACAGTGGTGGCAGCAGGCGTCTGGCTCTCTCCCGGCGATACGGCACAGGTACGTGCCGAAGCAACCATGCCCCGACAGCACCTGCGTCAGCCGGAAGGTCAAAATGCCGTGACGCCTGTCCAACCATGCCCTAAGAACGGGGCGGAGGGCCTCTACCGTCCGAAGTCCAGCCCCTGGCTGCATTAGCCGCTCCGCCCATTCCACAACCGCCGCCCGTTGCAAATGTGCCCTGCACAGATCTGTCTCCCTCGGGTCCACCAACTGGTCGCGGTCCCGCGCCTCCTTGCGCCATGTATAGAGTGACGCAAGGACGCGGGCGTCCAGGTCCCAAGGGAGGGACCCCGCCAGCACGCACGCTGCCTTCGTCGAAATTGTGCGATACCCGCGGATGACCCGTACGGATATCGCACGCTGTGGCCGCTGTAAGATAGCGGCTCCCATGCTCGTCAGCTCACTAGCCCAGACCGGGGCCCCATAGAGGGCCATTGAGCGAATGACCCCCAGGTATAGCCGCCTGCAGCTGTTATTAGGGCCACCAAGGTTCGGCAGCAGCCTACCGAGCGCACCGGCTGCACCCATCAGTCGCGGTGCCAAGCGCTGGAAGTGGGCGTTGAAGGACCACCTGCTATCCAGCACGAGCCCCAGATACCTCATGCTTGACTGAAGGTCAATGCGGACCCCACCGATGACAATGTGGGACCCTGGAGGAGGTGATTTCCGGGGCCCATGGAAGCACAAAGCCTCCGTCTTATTCAGCGCCACTTCCAGCCCTAGCAGGCGGATACGCGCAACGATCTGTGCCACACCTGCAGTGGCAAGACGAGCAGCCTCCCTGAGCGATCTCTCCCGGGCTAGGACAAGAGTGTCATCTGCATAACAGGTCAAGCTAACGCCCGGGAGGGTAGCTCCGCGCAGGACCCAGTCGTAGCCGATGTTCCACAGGAGAGGTCCGAGGACTGATCCCTGTGGAACACCGCACGACATTTCCCTTGTGCAGACCCCGTTGCGGGTCGTGTACATGACCGACCGATTGTGCAGGTAGTCCCCGACTATCCGACGCAAGTACGGAGGCATCTGGTGGTAACGGAGCGCCTCCAGAATGCAGCTCCACGGCAGAGTGTTAAATGCGTTGGAGATATCCAGCGACACGGCCAATAACACTCCGCCTTCTGCCACCGCCTGTTCCGAGTGGGCCTTGACGCGCAGGATAGCGTCGACAGTCGAGCGACCCACTCGGAATCCGAACTGATTGTCGGACAGATCGGGGCCCACTCTCGTCATATGTTTGACGAGACGAGCGGCGATAATACGCTCGAAGAGTTTGCCCACTTCGTCGAGCAAAACGATCGGTCGGTATGCCGAGGGAGAGTCCGCTGGGCGACCGTTTTTGCGGAGCAATACGAGCCTGCCCGTCTTCCACTGCTGAGGGAAGATTCCTTGACTGAGGCAAGTTGTAAAGAGCTCCCTCAGTCTTGGAGCCAGCACCTTCAGGGACAGAGCCCAAGCGCGACCAGGGACACCATCCGGTCCCGGGGCCGTGTTTTTGGCACGCATTCGCAGTTCCGCTACGCCGAGTTCAGCCTCCGTAACCCCCGGTATGTCAGTTGTTTCTGGTGACTCCTCAGATTCGGACCCCATCGATGGCGAGACGTGTTCAGCTCTATTTGGGAATAGGGCGGCGACCACATCTTGAAGGAAGCTGGATTCCAAGGTTTCTGTGAGCGGAGGTGCCCAGGGCCTGAGCTTGGCTCTTGCCATCTTATAGGGCCGTCCCCAGGGGTCCCTGTTCAGCATTTCCAGGAACTCTTCCCTGGCCGCGTCCTTGGCCTGGCTGATGCTCAGCTGCAGAGCTTCCTTGGCCGCCTTGTAGGCTTCATACAGCTGAGCTTCCCTTTCGCGATCACGACGGCGACGTCGGCGACTTCGTGTGTACAGTCGTCGGGTGGCGGCGCACTCTGCGCGCATAGTGGCTATCCTCTGAGACCACCAGTAAACTTGTTGCCTCTGAGGGTGCGACCTGGCCCGGGGCATGGCCGCATCGCAAATTTCCGACATTGCGCTGCGGAACCAAGCCACAGCTGCGTCCACGTCCACTGGTGGCTCGTCAGAAACCCACGCCTGCACTATGGCGGCCTCGATGAGGACGTCCCTGTCCATTTGGCTCAGAACCCACCTTGGAATCTCAGGAGAGTTCCGGTCTGGGCGGCTGCCGTTTGGGCCGACTAAGGGCGTGGAGATCTCGAAACGAATATATAGGTGATCGGAAAGTGTCTCCACGCCTTCCACCACCCTCCAGCCATGAATGCGGCTAGCCACCAACGGGTTAGCCAGGGAGACGTCCACGATCGAACCTCCATGCTGTCGTACACACGTGTGGACGCTCCCGCGATTAAGAATTTCCAGCCCTGTTGCAACTGCCCACTCCTCTAACACGCTGCCGCGCGCGTCAGTGGCGGGGCAACCCCAAGCCGTGGATTTGGCATTGAGGTCACCGAGGAGGAGCACAGGGCGGGTCCGGTTCCGCCCAATCAGGGCCCCCACATCTGTGAGAAAAGTCTCAAATTCCGCAAGAACCCTGTTGGGCGAGAAATAGACCCCAACCACGAGAACGCCCTCAACAGTGGCAGCGACGAAGCCAGGACGCCTGTCGACAACTGCCATAGTGACCCCCGCAGCGGAGATTATGGCCACTGAGCCCGCGGGGTCGCCTGCCCAGTTATCCCTAGCAGGGACAAAGTAGGGCTCCGCTATCACAGCCACTTGTATCAGCCACTCCGCCATGCTCTGGAGGAGCAAGTCCTGAGCCCTGGCGCAGTGGTTGATGTTACCCTGCAGATATCGCTGAGCCATTACGATTGAGACGTTTCATCTTGCTCCACGACGTCCATGGCTTGTGTAGCCGTTGGTTCCGGCGCAGCTTGGGTTGTTTTGAACCCAGTGGCGGCCCTTCCTTTTTTGCTTTCCTTAGCCGTTTTGCAGGCCTTGGAACCGACGCGATGATCTAACGCGGGCTTGCCTGCTGCAGCACACAGAGAACAGTGTGGGCTAGCAGAACAGTGTGCAGCCTTGTGCCCCGGCTGACTGCAGCGGTAACAGAGGTCACTGCGGTCGACCTCAGACGAACATGTATGCTGGACATGACCGTTGTATAGGCACTTGTAGCACTGCATGGGTCTCGCGTCCAACAGTGACACTTTTGCAGGGACCCATCCTACAACTATATGGCCAGCGTCTGCCAATTTCTTGGCCGCAGCCACTGGGCAACGGAGCCACGCAGTGCCAAGTCCTGAGGGCCCGAGGCGTATATCGCCGACTTTAATGTCGCTTTCGGGACATTCTCCTACTTGCGCGGCGACGGCGCCGACCTCCTTGGGTGTGACTGAATCGTCCAAACCCGACACGCGCATTTCTGCACATTTGGTGGGCCTGGAAACTCTGATGTCATCACCGTTTAGACATTCCCTGAGTTTCTCCGCCAGAGCATCGGCTTTGTCACCGCTTGTTGCACCGGGGACTTCCAGAATCCGGGCTCCGGTTACCGCTCGTTTGAATCGCAGGGAGGGTATACCTAAGCCCGCCAGGTCGACTTTTTGTCTGGCCTCTACCAGAACAGATGCATACGAGATGCCCCTTTCCTCTGCACCAGGCTGCAGTGCTATAACTACCGCCGCTGAGCGTGGCACTCGCAGCTTTCTCTTCGCGGCAGCTTTTTTGTTGCCTGCCTTCTGCGTTTTGCCCTTCTTCTTCTTGCCGACAGTTTGCCATTCCCCATCCTTGGGGGTTGAGGCCGGCTGACTATTTTGGGCTGGTGCCGGCTGCTCTTTTTCAAGGGCCTTCTTATTTTTTCCCCGTCTCTTCTTAGAGGTAGTGTTCGGTGCTTGAGCCTGCAACTGGGAAGCTTGAGACGCCTGGGGCTGGGCGGTCTGTGCAGACTGTGGTACTGACGCAGCTGGGGTGCTTTCCGCAGAAGCAGATGTATTTTTCCTACCCTGTCGGCTTGGATTTGCCGAAGCACGCGGCATTGAAGCTTTCGCCGCATATGTGGTCGTTGCCGATGCTTGTGCTTGTGTTCGGTCCCCAGCTAAGGGCGGGCGCAGGACCCTACCCTCTAAAACGCTAAATCTGACAGCTAAACTTGCCATTTCAGCCCTGACCGCACGTAGCAGCTCGGATTCAGCTGCCGGAGTTGCTTCTGTTGACGTCGGAGCGACTGGTTGACGAATTTTTGCCACATCGGATTTGAGCTGCTCCAGTTCCCGACGCATTTGGTCCTGCTCTGACCGAACACGTTGGTTTTCAGCTTGCAGACGATTGTTGTCTGCCTGCAGCTTAGACAGGTTTTCCTGCAGGCGACTATTCTCCTCGGAAGCAGATAAACAACGTAGTTCGCCGGCCGCCGCTTCAATGATAGCCATTGCTTCCTTCAGGCTCCGTGTAAAGGTGCCCTTCAGGTTGCTTGACTTCGTCGCAACATGCTGCACCACCTTCAAACCCGCCGACACTTGCTCGAAAAGAGCAGCTGCGGTGCGACCATCTTCTGCGGCGCCAGAGGTAGCAACCGGTTTCTGGCGCTTCGACTTGGCCACCTCGACCAAGTCAAGAACGTCTTCTTCTGCCCGAAGGCGAAACTCCTCCCGCTTGGCAGCCATGAGATCTGCCTTGGCCTTGGCAAGACCGACATATTCGCCAGTAGTGGGAGGACGACCTCTCCCTCTTCTGGCCGTGCCGACTTTAGCAGCTGGCACTGATTCGTCGCCCGAACCCGATTCGGACCCTGAGCGACTCACCTCACTCGAACGCAAACGCTTGCGCCCGTCCCTCCAAAACGGCGATGAGCCAAGTGCAGGCGCACTGTGCTCAACCACCATCAAATCACTCGATGCAGATCCGGCATCGGACACTGCATCCTCCTCAACATCATTTATAAGTTTTTTATTTGAATCCATATAAATTCCCACGAGTGTGGGGGAAATAGAGGTCCACCCGGGCAGTGCCCCCTGTACCCGGGTAAGCGTAGTGTGTCACCCAACCAGGGGGTCCGCAGGTACCCTGGTGGGGGTCGCACTAGCGACTGGTTGCTCCGAGGAGCCCCGCCAGCCACACATCCCCTCGCGGTGCGCCGCCGCTTGGGATTCGGGGTGATTTGTTATCGGGGTTTTCTTCCCCGCAGTCCGGGCGACCAAGCCAAGACCGACGGAAGGCACCTCACGCTGGGCCGCGAGACATGACCACAGCACCCAGCAAGTGTAAGAGTACCCTCCGATTTTACGGCGGTGGCAAGGAAGACAGAACTCCCACTGCCAGCTCAGTGGTATGGTGAGTACACACCGAGCCCGCCCTCGCTCCTCCACTGTGCTCTCTGCAAGATCAGAGGAACACGCGGAAAAACCACCCCTAGGCCAATAAATGGCCCCTCCCACGTCAGACTATTCGCCACGAGCAATAACAGACCCCAGACTTGAAGAAAGTTATTGCTCGTGCCCAGGGTGCACCGGCTCCAAAAAGAGCACACGAGGAGGTTGTCTGACCCAGCACCCCAACCTAACCTAACCTAACCTTTTTTTTTTTTTTTTTTTTTTTTTTTTTTGTGCGTGTGGAAATCCTCATGGACATCCGCCGCCCGGGGAGGCGACGGGGCGTGTCGGACTCCACCCAGAGTGGGTGACCTACCGACTAAAACCACACGGTGTTCCCTCTCGCACCTGCGTCGGGGGCTACGGGAACTATAAATTCGTCCGCGGCCCCCGACTGGTGATGGCCCGCCTCTGCGGGCCCCGCCGTGTAGTGGGGAGACAAAACTCCCCCTACGTCCTAGAGGGGCGCGCGTGGAACACTACGCGCCGCCACCTCGGGTCCTGTCCCGAACATGGGACGGGGGTTGGCGGACTTCCCCGCATCCGCCGCCCCGGACCTCGGCCGCAGAGGGTAGGGAGAGCGGCGCATCGTAATACCGACACTCCTCTCCCCCTGCGGCCCCACCGTGTCCGCAGTCCTGCGGCTGCGGCCCCGCCGAGGCCGCGGAAGGCAGGGAGAGCGGCGCACCGTGATACCGGCACTCCTCTCCCGCCGCGGCCCCGTAAACCTTCAGCCGCAGTGTCGCTAATGCAACACCGCGGCCCGCCTCAGTTGCGGTGCCTCCCATACGACACCGCAACCTACAGTGGCCGCTCGACTGCGGGCTTCCTGGGCAAAGCCCGCAGGAGCAGCGCCCGCCTCGGGGTTCCACTTCGCTTCGCCGTGGGCCCACTCCACGGCTACTAAGCCCCCCCGCCGCGACAAGGCGAGAACCCCAATGGGGGGGAACCTAACCTAACCTAACCTAACCTAACCTAACCTAACCTAACCTAACCTAACCTAACCTAACCTAACCTAACCTAACCTAACCTAACCTAACCTAACCTTTTTTTTTTTTTTTTTTTTTTTTTTTTTTAACGTGCGGGGAATCCTTTTACGGACTTCCGCCACCTTGGGGAGGTGGCGGGGCGTGGCGGACTCCACCCCCAGATCGGGGGTGACTACCGACTAAACCCCACACGGGTGTTACGCCTCTCCACTTAATTGCCGGGGTTACGGGAGCGATGAATCATTCATCCGCGACCCCGGCAGTGGCGGACCGCTTTAGAGTGCGGTCCTCGGCTCCTGAGAGAGGGGGCTGTATATTCCCCCACCTGCCAATCCATGAGCGGGCGCGGCACACTCCGACCGCGCCTCCATCTCGGGCCTAGTGCTGGACGGACGGACTTCCCCAAGTCCGCCGCCCGTGGCCGCCTACGGTGGTTGGAACAGGGCGTTGTATGCCCTGTTCCTGCGCCCAGTGCGTCGGGCGCGGATTGGCTGGGTGGAGGTAGCCTCCCTCTCTCGTTCGGCGACCTCCTTGGCGGCGATGACCTCCTCGCAAAACGAGGCCACCGCCTGCCATGCGGATTCACTGCTGACCATACTGGCGATAACAGCCGGCAGCGAGAGGTCACCGCCTATCTCCTCGGAGAGGACCCGGCGCTGCTCGGACCATGCAGTGCACTCAGCGAGCGTGTGCTGCGCCGTGTCCTCTAGACTCCCGCAGTGGTGGCAGCGGGCGTCAGGCTCTCTCCCGGCTATATGGCACAGATACTTGCCGAAGCAGCCATGCCCCGACAGTACCTGCGTCAGCCGGAAGGTCAACACGCCGTGACGCCTTGCCAACCACTCCCTCAGGACGGGCCGGAGGGCCTCAATGGTCCGATGGCCGGCCCCTGGTCTGGCGAGCCGGTCCACCCATTCGGCGACTGCCGCACGTTGTAGGTGCGCCCTGCACTGGTCCAGTTCCCTCGGGACCACCGCCTCTCCGCGATCTCGCAGACCCTTGCGCCATGTAAAGAGTGACGCAAGGACCCGGGCGTCTAGGTCCCAAGGGAGGGACCCCGCCAGAGCGCACGCCGCCTCTGCCGAGATGGTGCGATACCCGCGGACGACCCGAACGGATATCGCACGTTGCGGCCGCCGCAACATCGCGGCGCCTCGGCACGTCACCTCGGTGGCCCAGACAGGGGCTCCGTAGAGGGCCATAGAGCGAATGACCCCCAGGTAGAGCCGCCTGCAGTTGACATTTGGGCCACCAAGGTTAACCTAACCTAACCTAACCTTTTTTTTTTTTTTTTTTTTTTTTTTTTTGTGCGTGTGGAACCTGGCAAGCGGTACAGTTCCTCTTTTAATCACATAACAATAGATTTTGCATTGTGTCTACAATCTGCCGCTTGACAGGCTAACCTAACCTAACCTAACCTTTTTTTTTTTTTTTTTTTTTTTTTTTTTTTTTTTTTTTTTTTGTGCGTGTGGAAAATCCTCATGGACATCCGCCGCCCGGGGAGGCGACGGGGCGTGTCGGACTCCACCCAGAGTGGGTGACCTACCGACTAAAACCACACGGTGTTCCCTCTCGCACCTGCGTCGGGGGCTACGGGAACTATAAATTCGTCCGCGGCCCCCGACTGGTGATGGCCCGCCTCTGCGGGCCCCGCCGTGTAGTGGGGAGTCAAAACTCCCCCTACGTCCTAGAGGGGCGCGCGTGGAACACTACGCGCCGCCACCTCGGGTCCTGTCCCGAACATGGGACGGGGGTTGGCGGACTTCCCCGCATCCGCCGCCCCGGACCTCGGCCGCAGAGGGTAGGGAGAGCGGCGTATCGTAATACCGACACTCTTCTCCCCCTGCGGCCCCACCGTGTCCGCAGTCCTGCGGCTGCGGCCCCGCCGAGGCCGCGGAAGGCAGGGAGAGCGGCGCACCGTGATACCGGCACTCCTCTCCCGCCGCGGCCCCGCAAACCTTCAGCCGCAGTGTCGCTAGTGCAACACCGCGGCCCGCCTCAGTTGCGGTGCCTCCCATACGACACCGCAACCTACAGTGGCCGCTCGACTGCGGGCTTCCTGGGCAAAGCCCGCAGGAGCAGCACCCGCCTCGGGGTTCCACTTCGCTTCGCCGTGGGCCCACTCCACGGCTACTAAGCCCCCCCGCCGCGACAAGGCGAGAACCCCAATGGGGGGGCAACCTAACCTAACCTAACCTAACCTAACCTTTTTTTTTTTTTTTTTTTTTTTTTTGTGCGTGTGGAAAATCCTCATGGACATCCGCCGCCCGGGGAAGGCGACGGGGCGTGTCGGACTCCACCCAGAGTGGGTGACCTACCGACTAAAAACCACACGGTGTTCCCTCTCGCACCTACGTCGGGGCCACGGGAACTATACATTCGTCCGCGGCGCCCGACTGGTGATGGCCCGCCTCTGCGGGCCCCGCCGTGTACGGGGGAGTCAAAACTCCCCCTCCATCCTTGAGGGGCGCGCGTGGAACACTACGCGCCGCCGCCTCGGGTCCGGTCCCAACATGGAACGAGGGGGGCTGGTGGACATCCCCGCGGCCACCGCCCCCGGACCCATTTACGGAGGCTGGAAGAGGGCGTTGTCTGCCCTCCTCCGACGGCCCCCGGTGCGCCTGCTGCGGATCGGGATGGTACTCAGACTTTCCCTCTCCCTTTCCGCAGCTTCCTTCTGCGACATGACAGTTTCGCAGAAGGAAATCACTGCGTCCCAAGACTCCTCGCCGCCGACCATAGCGCGAACGACGGCCGGCAGCGATAGGTCGACACCCACCTCAGCGACGAGGACACGGCGCGGCTCCTCCCAAGCTGCACACTCTATGAGCGTGTGCAGCGCCGTGTCCTCCCGACACTGGACGCAGTGATGGCACCGGGCGTCCGGCTCCCTGCCTATGCGACACAGGTATCTGCTGAAGCAGCCGTGCCCCGAGAGCACCTGCGTCGCCCGAAAGGTCAGGGAGCCGTGCCTCCTCCCGAGCCAGCGCTCGAGCACTGGCCGGACCGCCTCGATAGTGGC
Source organism: Subacronicta megacephala (assembly GCA_958496365.1). Classification (NCBI taxonomy): domain Eukaryota; kingdom Metazoa; phylum Arthropoda; class Insecta; order Lepidoptera; family Noctuidae; genus Subacronicta; species Subacronicta megacephala. The sequence continues at coordinate 20,269 of OY292526.1, forward strand.
GAGGCCGGCGGTAGGGCGTGAAAGCCTGTCCCGCCATTCCGCCACCAGGACCCGCTGGAGCTCCTGCCGGCGCAGCGATAACTGCCGCTGCACCGGCCCCGCACCTCGCGTCCGCTCCTCCTCGCGCCACAGATGGAGTGTCGCGAGGACTTTTGCCTCCAGGTCCCAGGGCGGGGATCCGGCCAGTACACAAGCCGCCTCGTGGGAGATCGTGCGATAACCGCGAATGACCCTGACGGCCATCGCTCGCTGCGGTCTTCGCAGCGTGGCGATACTGCGGGCCGTCAGGTCGGTCGCCCACACCGGGGCCCCGTAAAGGGCCATAGATCGCACGATCCCCACGTACAACCGCCTACAGGCGGAGCTCGGGCCTCCCAAGTTGGGAAGCAGCGTTGAGAGCGCGCCCGCCGCGCCCATCAACTTTGGCGCCAGCCGCAGGAAGTGGGGGCCGAAGTCCCACCGGCTGTCGAGCACCAATCCCAGGTACTTCATGGTGGACTCGACAGCGATACGAGCCCCCCCGACCACAATGTGTGATCCCGGCGGCGGCGCCCGTCGGGGGCCATGAAAAGCGATGGCCTCCGACTTGTTGAGGGCCACCTCCAGACCGAGGCGCCGTATGCGGCCCACCACCTGTGAGACCGCACCCGTAGCTATCAACGCTGCCTCCCTGTGCGAGCTGCCCCGAGCGGTGACCAGCGTGTCGTCTGCGTAACACGTCAGGTTCACCCCCGGCGACAGCTCGCCCCTCAGCACCCAGTCGTACCCGATGTTCCACAGGAGAGGGCCCAAAACCGAGCCCTGTGGAACACCGCACGACATCTCGCGCTGGCCTGTGCCATCGCGTCCCCTATAGGTGACACACCTGTCTGCCAGATAGGCCCCAACGATGCGGCGGAGGTAGGGAGGCACCCTATGGTATCGCAGGGCCTCCCTAATACAACTCCAGGGCAGGGTGTTGAAGGCGTTGGTGATGTCTAAGGACACCGCCAGCACCACCCCACCCCGGGACACCGCTTCCTCCGCCTGGACTCTCACTCGTAGTATGGCGTCGATGGTAGAGCGCCCACGCCGAAAGCCGAACTGGCTGTCGTCCAGGTCCGGCCCCTCTGTGAACAAGTGGCTGGCGAGGCGGTCTGCAATAACCCGCTCGAACAGCTTGCCCACCTCGTCCAGCAGCACTATGGGCCGGTATGCGGACGGTGAGTCGGCAGGGCGCCCAGCCTTTCGGAGCAGGACCAGACGGCCCGTTTTCCATGGAGTGGGAAACTGGCCCTGCTCTAGGCACGCCGAGAAGAGTCCTCTCAGCTGGGGCTCTAGCTCTTCCAGAGCGAGGACGAGAGCGCGGCCCGGCACTCCATCGGGCCCCGGAGCAGTGTTTTTGGCCCGGAGCCGTGCCACGGCTGCTCCCATCTCCGGTCGTGTCACCCCGGGGACGCTGGCATCATCTACTTCTTCAGGCTCTGCGGCTGTGGGCGGAGCCATCGGCGGCGGAGCGTGTTCTCCTCTCGCAGGGAAGAGAGCTGCGACTACATCCTCCAGCAGCTGCGGCTGGAGACCCTCCATGAGTGGGGGGCCGGGCGGGCGAAGTTTGCCCCGCACCATGCGGTATGGGCGCCCCCACGGATCCCTGTCCAGGGTCTCCAGCATCTCCTCCCTGGATCGCTTCTTCGCCGCTTCGATGGCCAGCCACAGAGCCTCCTTCGCCGCGCGGTACGCCTCGTACAGCGCGGCCTCCTCTTCAGGGATCCGTCGACGTCTCCTGCGATAGTGGGTGTACTGGCGCCTGACCGCCACGCACGTGACGCGCAGCTGCGCGATCTCAGCAGACCACCAGTACACCTGACGCTTTGCGGTTTGTGTGTGAACCCGGGGCATGGACGCGTCGCAGATCTGCGTCATCGCCCCGCGGAACCACTGCGCCTCACGTTCAACGTCGACGGGTCCGTCGGCCGACCCCCTTATCCAAGCCTGGATTAACGCTGCCTCCTCGAGAGCCTCCCTGTCGATGCGCGTGAGCGCCCAGCGTGGGCCATCCCTCTGCGGGGTCGATAGACTGCGACCACCCGCGGTCTGGGCGGAGACGTCGAACCGAATGTAGCGGTGGTCCGACAACGTCTCCACCTCCTGGGCGACGCGCCAGTCGCGGACGCGTTGCGCTACAGCGGGGCTGGCGAACGAAACGTCCACGATGGACCCGCCCCGCTGCCGCACGCACGTGAACACCGACCCCCGGTTCAGGATGACCAGGCCCGTCTCGACTGCCCATTCCTCCAACACCTCGCCCCTCGGATCCGTGACCGGGGATCCCCATGCCGCAGATTTAGCGTTGAGGTCCCCGAGTAACAGCACGGGGCGAGGGTGATGACGGGCCACGACGGCCCCCAGCTCGACCAGGAAGCTCTCGAACTCAGCGAGACTCTTGTTGGGCGAAAAGTAAGCCCCAATGGCGACTATGCTGTCCACGAGGGCGGCCACCCAGCCGCGACCTCGGGACGCGTTGGCAAGAGTCCCGCCGATGATGGCCACCGAACCGCTCAGGTCACCCACCCAGTTGTCTCGGATGGGGACGAAGTATGGCTCGGCGACCACGGCAACGTTAATCGACCACTCTGCCATGCTTTGAAGGAAGAGATCCTGAGCTCTGGCAGAGTGGTTTAGGTTCCCCTGGAGGACCGATAGAGCCATTATTTAGATGGCACATCGGTCTCCATCTCGACCACGGCCTGGATGGCCGGCGGTTGGGTTGGCTTGGGGGGGGTCTGGTTGACTCTGGCCCCGCTGGGCTTTCCCTTCTTTTTGGCCTTACGGGCCACGCAAGTCTTGGAGCCAACACGGTGGCCCGCAGACTTCCCCTCCGACGCGCACAGGGAGCAGTGTGGGTCAGCAGTACACTGCACGGCCCTATGACCGGTTCGGCTGCAGCGGTAGCATTGATCGCTGCGGTCGACTTCGGACGAGCACGTGTGCTGGACGTGCCCGCCGTACAGACATCGGTAGCACTGCATGGGCCTGGAATCCAGCAGTGCCACCTGTGCCGACGACCACCCTACCAACAGACGATCAACGCCAGCCAAGACTTTGGCCGCAGCCACAGGGCAGCGCATCCAGACCGTACCCAGACCATCGGGCCCGGTCCGGACTTCTCCGACCCTGATGCTCCCCGCAGCACAACCGCCAACCCGTGCGGCGACGTCGCACACCTCCTGTGGGGTGACAGAGTCGTCCAGACCCGACAAGCGCAGCTCAGCGCATTTAGTGGGTCTGGAGATCTTCACTGTGTCCCCATTCAGGCACTCCCGCAGTTTCTCTGCAAGGGAGTCTGCCTTCTCCGTCGTCGCCGCTCCAGGGATCTCAAGAATGCGGGCCCCCGTGACGGCCCGCCTAAATCTAAGGGAGGGGATCCCGAGGCCTGCCAGGTCAACCTTTTGCTTGGCCTCGGCAAGGATAGACGCGTACGTGATCCCTCTCTCCTCCGCCCCTGGCTGCAAGGCAACCACCACCGCAGACGAGGTGGGAGCTCGCAGCCTTGCAGCTTTTTGTTTTCGGCTTTTATTTTTGGCCGCCTTCTCCTTCTTTTCCTTATTTTTATTTTTTACAGTCTGCCATTCCCCTTCTTTGGGATTGGCAGCTGTATTTTCCCAGCTTTCAGTGGGGGGGGCACTATTTGCGCCACCCGACCTCTTCCTCCTCTTTCCCCTCTTGCCCTTCTGAGGCTGTGCGTTTGGTGACACAGCCTTCGACTGGCCAGTCTCGGACTGCGCAGACTGGGGTTGAGACGCCTGCATGTGAGTGGCCCCGACCACTGGTGAAGTGGACGCAACGGGATTGACCGGGGTGACAGTTGCCGCTTTCGACCCCTGCGCCGGCTTTGTGGCCGCCTTCGCCGGCTGTGCGGGCCCCGTCCTAGAAGACTCCTCCATCCTCCGTTTGTCCGCCGCTAGCGGTGGTCGGAGGGTTTTGGCCGGGAGAAGTCTTGGCTCCAGTGCCTCGAGGCGGGCATTCATCATGCCCCCTGCCTGGAGCATGACGGCCCGCACAATGTCCGCAATCTGATCCGACTGAAGGGACCGGGGTGACGGGGTGGAAACAGCGGCGGAGTATGATGGCCGCTCTTGCTGCCGACTGAAGTCGGCCCTTAGAGCGGCGATGTCCCGCTGAAGTGCCTCCACCTTATTCAGGAGACGGCCGTTCTCCTCTCGGAGCCTAAGCGTCTCCTCTGACGCTGAGGACGCTAGGAGGACCTCGACCGCCTCCTTAATCCCGTCGGCAGCCTCCTTGAGGGCCCGCGTGAACGTCCCCTTTAAGTTGCCGGACTTGGTGGCAACCTTCAGGATGACGTCCACGCCATCTGTAACCTGGCGGCTTAAGGCCGCCGTCGTCACTCCCTCAGTATCGGCCGCAAGGGCCGCGCGCCTCTCCCGGGCTCGACGGGCCAGCTCGGTGACCTCGTCGGTCGCCAATACTCGGCGTTCATCCCGCCTCGCGGCACTCAACTCCGCCTTAGTGCGGACTAGATCAGCGGCAGCGTCCACTTCCGCTGCTCCAGAGTCGCTCTCACCGCTGTGCATCGGCGTGTCCGGGCGCTTAATAAAGCGGCCCCGGGAGTCGCGCGAGCTGGGTGGTGGAGCAGACGCTCTTCCCCCTCTCCTGGCTGTGGGAACTTTGGCAGCTGTAAGCAAGTTCTCCTCGCTGGAGCCCGGTCCCGTCTCACTCTCCGACATTTCGTCACGCAGACGCTTTGTCGGGCGATGTCCTTTCGACGACCCCTGGTCGGAAAGGATTTGGTCCCCGGAGGGACATGAGCCTCCTCGGCTCTTGCTGCCGTTGCCGGCAGACGGATGGCATTCGTTGCCCCCCCCAGAATACGAGGGGCAGACGAAACCCGAGGGTTCCGTGGCGGATTCTCCGACTGCGAAGCAGCCGGTACCGCCCTGGGGTAATAAATTTTTTGCGTTTGCCATTTTCATTATTGTCCTTTAAAGGGTGTGGTCCCTATCTCCCCCTGTACACCTTTTTTTGGATTTTATTTAGTTTTTTATATATTTTTTTGTATTTTTTGTTTATTAAAAATTGCGGAGAAACCCTCCGACTTGACGACGGTGGCAGGGGAAATGGATTTCCCGTTGCCTGCTCCCTGAGCCCGCCCTTGCTACTCCACTGTGCCCTCTGCTAAGATCAGAGGGACACGCGGAGCAACGCCCCTGTGTCCAAAGAATGGACCCCTCCCATGTCAGACTATTAGCGCACGAGCAATAAGACTCCCCGACTGGAGAGAGTTATTGCCCGTGCCCCAGGATGCACCGGCTCCATAACAAACGAACTGCTGTTCCCCCCGGACGTATCCAGAAAGGACCAGCAGTCGGGAGCACACGAGGAGGTTGTCTGACCCAGCACCCCAACCTAACCTAACCTAACCTAACCTAACCTAACCTAACCTAACCTAACCTAACCTTTTTTTTTTTTTTTTTTTTTTTTTTTTTTTTTTTTTTTTTTTTGGCGTGTGGAAAATCCTCATGGACATCCGCCGCCCGGGGAAGGCGACGGGGCGTGTCGGACTCCACCCAGAGTGGGTGACCTACCGACTAAAAACCACACGAGTGCTTCGGCTCACCACTTTTGTTGCTGAGGCCACGGGAACAAGTTGATATTCCTCCGCGACCCCAGCAGTGGCGGACCGCCAATGCAGTCCCCAGCCCAATGTAGAGAATCCCTCTCCTGCCAATCCACGTGAGTGGGGCGCGGCAACACCAAACCGCGCCGCCTACTCAGGCCATATGATGATGGGCGGCCAGACTTCCCCAAGTCCGCCGCCCGTGGCCATTTAAGGTGGTACGAACAGGGCGTTATCTGCCCTGTTCCTGCGCCCTGTTCTCCGGGCGCGGATTGGCAGAGTGGAGGCAGCCTCACGCTCCCTTTCCGCGGTCTCCTTTGCGGCGATGACTTCTTCGCAGAACGAGGCCACCGCCTGCCACGCATTTTCGCTCCCGACCATGTTTGAGACGACGGCCGGGAGCGAGAGGTCTTCACCTATCTCCGTATTCAGGACACGGCGCTGCGCTTCCCAAGCAGTGCACTCGGCAAGCGTGTGCTGCGCCGTATCCTCTAAACATTCACCACAGTGGTGACAGCGAGCGTCCGGTTCCCTCCCGGCTATGCGATACAAGTACTGTCCAAAGCAGCCGTGTCCAGACAGCACCTGCGTCAGCCGGAAGGTTAAAACTCCATGCCCTCTATTCACCCAGTCAGTAAGGTGGGGGCGCAGGGCTTCCACAGTCCGAAGGCCAGCCCCCGGCTCTATCAGCCTCTCCATCCACAGCTCCATTGCAGCGTTTCGCAGCTGATCCCTCCGCTGCTCTGCTTCACTTGTAGCAATCTCTTCCTCCCGATCCAACACGCTCTTGCGCCAGGCATATAATGACGCCAGAACTCGGGCGTCTAGGTCCCATGGGAGCGATCCTGCCAGCGCGCATGCCGCTTCCCCAGATATAGTGCGGTATCCGCGAATTACCCGGACCGATATCGCTCGCTGTGGTCGTCTTAGCAGAGTGACGCCTTGTCTCGTTATCTCAGTGGCCCAGACAGGGGCACCGTAGAGGGCCATTGAACGTATGACCCCCAGGTAGAGCCGCCTGCAGCTGACTTTGGGGCCACCGAGGTTCGGCAGCAGCCGTCCGAGAGCGCCAGCCGCACCCATCAGTCGAGGTGCCAGGCGCTGGAAGTGGACGTTAAAAGTCCACCTGCTATCCAACACGAGCCCCAGATACCTCATGCAAGGTTTTATGTCGATGCGGACCCCACCGATGGTGATGTGGGATCCTGTAGGAGGTGATTTCCGGGGCCCATGGAAACATAGAGCTTCTGTCTTATTTAGCGCCACTTCCAGCCCCAGCCGGCGGATGCGCGTAACAGTCTGAGCCACTCCTGCAGTGGCGAGACGGGCAGCCTCCCTGTACGATCTCCCCCGGGCTAAGACGAGCGTATCATCAGCGTAACATATTAAGCTAACGCCCGGGAGAGTGGGACCACGCAGAACCCAGTCGTACCCGATGTTCCACAAGAGCGGTCCGAGAACAGAACCCTGTGGAACACCGCACGACATCCCCCTGGTGCAGATACCGTTGCGTCCCATGTACGTGACCGAGCGATCGCGCAAGTAATCCCCGACTATCCGACGAAGGTGAAGCGGCAGTCGATGGTGCCGGAGCGCCTCAACGATGCAGCTCCACGGCAGAGTATTAAACGCGTTGGCGATGTCCAACGACACCGCAAGCAATACTCCGCCGTCCGCCACCACCTGTTCCGACAAGGCTTTTACGCGTAGGATCGCGTCGACGGTCGATCTACCAGTTCGGAACCCAAACTGGTTGTCGGATAAGTCGGGGCCCACTCTGGTCAAGTGTTTGACAATGCGAGCAGCAGTGACACGCTCGAATAGCTTGCTCACTTCGTCGAGCAGCACAATTGGGCGGTATGCAGAGGGAGATTCTGCGGGGCGCCCCTCCTTTCGTAGAAGGACAAGTCTGCCCGTCTTCCACTGCTCTGGGAAGCGGCCTTGCTTGAAGCACTCCGTGAAGTGTTCCCGCAACCTGGGGCCCAGGGTCTTTAGGGCAAGAGCCCAAGCCCGGCCTGGAATGCCATCTGGACCTGGCGCCGTGTTCTTTGCACGCATGCGCATCTCAGCAACCCCCAGTTCCGCCTCTGAAACCTCTGGCGCGTCTGATTCCTCCTGCGTTGCCCCATATGACCTCATCGGTGGCGGAACGTGCTCAGCCTGGATGGGAAATAGTGTGGAGACGACGTTTCCCAGCAGAGCGGGCTCTAGCGTCTCTGTCAGTGGGGGCGCCCAAGCTCGGAGTTTTGCCCTTGCAAGTTTGTAGGGGCGTCCCCAGGGGTCAGCGTTTAGCAGTTCCAGGAATTGCTCGTGCCCAGCGTCCTTCGCCCGGCTGATGCTCAGCTGCAGAGTTTCCTTAGCCGCTCTGTATGACTCATACAGCCGAGTCTCGAGCGAAGGATCACGACGACGGCGTCGGCGCTGACGTGTGTACAGGCGTCGGGTCGCAACGCACTCCCTGCGGAGCTCTGCCAACTCCTGAGACCACCAGTACACCTGTCGCTTCTGAGGTCTCGACCTGGCCCGGGGCATGGCCGCGTCACAAATTTGTGTCATTGCGTGCCGGAACCAGGCCGCCTCAGCGTCTACGTCCACTGGTTCCTCAGGAGCGGAGAACCAGGCCTGCACTATGGCGGCTTCGATAAGAACGTCTCTGTCCAACTGTTTTAGGACCCACCTCGGGGTCGTAGGGGTACTCTGGCTCACGAGGCCGATGTTCGGGTTCCCCGAAGACGCAGAAACCTCCAAGCGAATATACCGATGATCGGACAGTGTTTCCACGCCTTCCAACACCCTCCAGCCCTGAACACGGCAGGCCACCGATGGACTTGCCAGAGAGACGTCCACGATCGAGCCGCCATTTTGCCGAACGCAGGTGTGCACCGTCCCGCGGTTGAGGATCTCCAGCCCCGTCGACACAGCCCACTCCTCAAGTACCTCACCCCGTGCGTCGGTGCTGGGGCAGCCCCAAGCCGATGATTTGGCATTGAGGTCCCCGAGAAGGAGGACAGGGTGGGTGTGGTGCCGCCCAATCAGGGCCTCCACATCTCCGAGAAAAGCTTCGAAATCCGCGAGAACCCTGTTGGGCGAGAAGTAAACCCCAACGACTAAGATACCCTCAACGACGGCAGCGACGCAGCCCGAACGCCTGTCCACAGGCACCATTGTTGCGCCCACGGATTGCTGACACATAATGGCCACTGAGCCCTCGGTGTCACCTACCCAGTTGTCTCTCGGGGGGACAAAGTATGGCTCCGCCACGACAGCCACGTATATCAACCACTCCGCCATGCTCTGGAGTAGTAGGTCCTGAGCCCTGGCGCAGTGGTTGATGTTGCCCTGTAGGAACCTAAGGGCCATTATGAATGGGGCGTTGGCTCACTATCCTCCACGTCCATGGCCTGAGTGGCCAATGGCTGAGTCTGGGGAGTCTGCGTGACTCTGAGACCAGCTCGCTTCTTGCTCGCACGGGCTGAGCACGACTTAGAGCCCACTCTGTGCTCCGCAGGCTTGTCGACTGCCGCGCACAGTGCACAATGCGGCGTGGCAGAGCATTGAACAGCCTTGTGCCCCGGCTGGCTGCAGCGATAACACAGCTCGCTGCGGTCGACCTCCGACGTGCAAGTGTGCTGTACGTGGCCGCCATCCAGGCAGCGGTAGCATTGCATCGGCCTAGATTCCAGCAGTGTTACCTTTGCAGGAACCCATCCCACTAGCAAATTGTCTGCATCGGCTATTTTCTTTGCTGCCGTCACAGGGCAGCGGAGCCAGACCGTTCCGAGGCCAGAAGGACCGAGGCGTATTTGCCCAACCTTAACTTGGTCGACGGGGCATTCACCAACTCGCGCGGCGACTGCGCCCACCTCATTGGAGGTTACTGAGTCATCCAGACCCGACAAGCGTAGCTCTGCACATTTTGTGGGTCTGGAGACTTTTACATCCTCGCCCTTTAGGTATTCCTGCAATTTTGCCGCTAAGGAGTCGGCTTTGTCGCCACTCGTTGCTCCGGGGATTTGCAGGATACGTGCGCCAGTGACTGCCCTTCTGAATTTCAGATGAGGTATCCCGAGACCGGCGAGGTCTACCTTTTGTCGGGCCTCGGTCAGGACAGACGCATAGGTTACCCCTCTCTCTTCCGCACCCGGTTGCAGTGACAGCACAACTGCTGTAGAGCGTGGCGCCCGCAGTTTGGGCTGTTTCTTGCCCGTATTCTTGGATTTAGACTTCTTTTTCTTCTTCTTTTTCGTCTTACTGACGGTCTGCCACTCCCCTTCCTTGGGATTATCACCCATCTGGCGCTTCTGGGAGGCAGCAGGGGCGGCATTATTCTTCTTCGGTCCCTTGTTGTTCTGACCCGTAGTGGGCCGAGAAGAAGCAGCCGGGGTCGACGTCCCCTGCGAGGGCTGGGGCGGGCCTGGCTGTGTAGAGCCACTTTGGGACTGCGCAGTCTGAGCCGTCGTTGTCGTCGTCTCCACAGTAGGGCCCGGCTTCTGGACCGTCCTGGCCGAGGTGGCCTGATTATTTTGCGCAGCTCGACCGGGTTTGGACGCGCCACGTGGTGCCGCAGCTTTCGACGCGTAAGATGGTGCCGCCGCTGGCCCCTCAGCTCTGTTACGATCGCTTGCGAGCGGCGGTCGCAAAATCTTCCCCTCTATCACACTGAATCTGGCAGCTAGGCTGGCCATTTCAGTGCGGAACAGGCGTACCAGTTCTGACTCTACTGGCTGCACCGATTTTGGAGCAATCGGTTGGCTGATATTCGCCACGTCCGTTTTGAGCTTTTCCAACTCACGTCGCATTATTTCCTGGTCCGCCCTAAGGCGGCTGTTGGCGTCTTGTAGACGACCGTTGTCGGCCTGTAGTTTTGCCAGTTCCGCCTGCAGGCGACTATTAGCAGCCTCCAGCTTGCCGTTCTCCTCGGACGCGGATAGCTGGCGAAGTCCGCCAGCTGCACCTTCGATGACCTTCATTGCCTCTTTCAGGCTTCTAGTGAAGGTTCCCTTTAAGTTGCTTGATTTGGTAGCAACGTGCTGCACCACCTTCAGTCCAGCAGAGACTTGCTCAAATAGAGCAGCTGCGGTTTGGCCCTCTACTAAGGAGCCGGATTCGACATCCGTCACTCTTTTTGACTTGGCCAGCTCGACTAAGTCCAGCGCTTCTTCCTCAGCGCGAAGGCGAAGGTCCTCCCGCTTGTAGGCCAACAGCTCTGCCTTTGCTTTGGCCAATCCCACGTATTCTCCAGTAGTGGGAGGACGACCTCTCCCTCTTCTGGCCGTGCCAACTTTAGCCGGCACAGATTCATCACCCGAGCCCGATTCGGACCCGGAGCCGGAGCGACTTGCGTCACTCGAGCGCAGGCGCTTGCGCCCGTCTCTCCAAAACGGCGATGAGCAAAGCGCAGGTGCACTGTGCTCCACCACCATCAAATCACTCGATGCAGATCCGGCATCGGACACTGCATCCTCCTCAACATCTTTATTTTGTTTTTGTTCGATTTATCCATAACAAATCCCACGAGTGTGGGGGAAATAAAGGTCCACCCGGGCAGTGCCCCCTGTACCCGGGTAAGCGTAGAGTGTAACCCAACCAGGGGGTCCGCAGGTACCCTGGTGGGGGTCGCACTAGCGACTGGTTGCTCCGAGGAGCCCCGCCAGCCACACATCCTCTCGCGGTGCGCCGCCGCTTAGGATTCGGGGTGATTTGTTACCGGGGTTTTCTTCCCCGCGGTCCGGGCGACCAAGCCAAGACCGACGGAAGGTACCTCACGCTGGGCCGCGAGACATGACCACAGCACCCAGCAAATGTAAGGATACCCTCCGATTTTACGGCGGTGGCAGTGAAGACAGAACTCCCACTGCCGGCTCAGTGGTATGGTGAGTACTCACCGAGCCCGCCCTTGCTCCTCCACTGTGCTCTCTGCGAGATCAGAGGAACACGTGGAAAAACGACCCCATGGCCAATGAATGGCCCCCCCACGTCAGACTATTCGCCACGAGCAATAACAGACCCCAGACTTGAAGAAAATTATTGCTCGTGCCCAGGGTGCACCGGCTCCAAAAAGAGCACACGAGGAGGTTGTCTGACCCAGCACCCCAACCTAACCTAACCTAACCTAACCTAACCTAACCTAACCTAACCTAACCTAACCTAACCTAACCTAACCTAACCCGTAGGTATAAATTTTTGATCATACTTTTACCAAGGATTTTTATCACTTACATTGTCTCCGTTTTTTTTTAACAAAGAAGGGAAGAGAAATTTCCACGACAGGCTCCAAACAGAGCCAGTAACTATATTTGATAATTATTTTATGTGTTTTTAGACAAAGGCCTTTTGGCAAATTTGCACTCGGCTACCTCTATTGAGGCCCACGATTTTATTTTATTTATACTTTAATTATTATTGACGATTTTATTTGACGGATCCCCCCTTTACAGGGATCAGTACACATTTACTTTATTATCTTTACTATTTTAATTTATTATTTTATTTTGACTAATTCCCTTCTACCCCTCCAACATGTTCCTAGCCAGAACCCCAGCAAAAAAAGCCTCCACGGATCCCCATGTCTCTCCATCGAACGCCGCACACCCTATCACCTGCGAGAAGGATGTCTCCCCTCCCAGCGCATCAACTCAGGCCTCAAAAGTGAGGCGAAGCATTGGAGAGTGGGAGAATGGGAAAATGGCGGAATCTCAGCCCCTCCCGTCAGCTGCCGCGAAATCTCCCACAAAGGCAGTCCCAACGGTGACTGCCTCTCAGAAGTCCACACGGCGCGCAGCAACTCAGGCAGATCGCAAGGTTGTCGCGCGCCGAGCTTCCACCGAAGCCGCAGGGGCGTCACCGGGGACGAGCCAGCAGCTCTCCGACAAACCCGCCGATCGGGTGACCGAGGCTCGCAACTGCCTTCTGCGCGCGAAGTCGCACCTCAGCGAGTCGCGCAATTTGAGGGCAGACTTGAAAGCCGGGATCACCCAATCGGTGGAACGGTTGTACCAGCTGGTGAAGGAAGCGGCGGCGGCTGCTGTTAAAGAGACAGGGGTTGAGACAGCAGGGAAGGCGGCCGTTAAGGAAATACCTCTGCCAGAGGCACCCAAAAGTTTTCCGGAGGTCGACTCGTTGCTCGCTTCACTAGCGGAGCATAGCGCGCTGGTGAAGGAGAGCGGCGAGAAGATGGAGAAGCTGCGGCAGGCGATGGAGAGGCAGGAGGAAAAGGCGGTAAACACGGCCACCTATGCGTGTGTAGCGGCACGAGCGAGTCCCACCATTCCCCCACCTATGCACTCGATCATAGTGACCTCCACCGATACTATAGACACCAGCAGCAACATAGTAGACAAGATAAGGGTCGCAGTGGACGCCAAGGAGAACCGAATCCGCATCGATAAGGTGCGGAAGGCCGGGGACCAGAAGGTTGTCATAGGCTGTCACAGCAAAGCTGAACTAGAGGCGGTGAAGAGCAGGCTGAGCGGCTCTTCGGCAGGACTCACGGTCGAGGAGGCTGTGAATAGGGACCCCTTGGTGGTGTTAATGGACGTGATGTCTTACAACACGGACGATGACATCATCAAGGCGATCACAAGTCAGAATTCGCACCTCCTGGAAGGATTAAAGGAGGAGGAGGTCAGGGTCGCCGTAAAGTACAGGAGACGGGCACGGAACCCCCACGAAAACCACGTGGTGGTTAAAGTCTCTCCTCTCGTGTGGCAGCGACTGACCAGTGCGGGCCGAGTGCATGTAGACCTGCAGAGGGTGCGGGCGCTCGATCAGAGTCCCGTCATCCAATGCTCTCGATGTCTCTGCTTCGGCCACGGTAGGAAACTGTGCACCGAGAGGGAGGACAAATGCTCGCATTGCGGTGACCCCCAGCACCTCCGAGCCGATTGTCCCAACCGTCAGGCCGGAAAGCCGCCTAGATGCATTAACTGCAGCACCGCCAAAAATGAGCAGACCAGCCATGACGCCTTCAACCCTGAGTGCCCAGTGCGGAGACGGTGGGATGCAATGGCGCGATCCACCATTGCATACAGCTAAGGGCGCCACTGCGACTCACACGGAAAAAGAGGATAAGACCGCGGTTCCCTTAAACGCTGCGCTGCTGCTGGCCAGGACAATTAGGGTAGATGAAATCAGGCGAGGGGCTGTATATGCTGGTGGTGACTACCTGGCGACGTATGTGAGCCTGGACTTCATGAGCCTGTTAGGCCAAAAACACTTGAAAGCGGAAATACACATAAATCGCACGGCCTATCAGACGGAAGTCCTGGCCATATGTGGGACCACGGAGGTCACCGCCAGAGACGCCTGGCAGCATTCAGCGCTCAAAATTGATACCGAAAATGGCTTCCAGCACAGCCTGGCAATCGGAGCCCGCAGAGTCCTGCGGACGGCCCTTTGCCGGATCAAAGATAAAGCTTTGTTCTGGGTGAAAGCTCATGCGGGACTAGCGGGCAACGAACGGCACGACGGTCCGATCCTTGGCAAACGGGGACTGTGTTTTGCGCGACAGCTGCTGGTGTGTAGAGTATACGGTGGGGGTATGCCTGGAGTGATGGTTGCGGCAGGGGACCGGGACACATACTCATTCGCAAGAAGGGTTGTCGTCGTCACGGGTGAAGAAAATACTAAGTACCTGAGCACTATACCTTTGTACAAGAAGGCGGAAAAGAGAACAGAGAAGGCTACAGGTTTAAATAACTAAGTTTATCTAACACCTGTAGATAGATTGGGAAATGGAAAGATTGTACAAAGGTATCAAAGAACAAAATGCCGTGTTTCGCCCGTGGCGGGAGCGGCCGCGTCCCAAACAAGTGCAATGTTGTGCCTCGGTCCTTGGCCAACACTGTTGGTCACGGTATATCATAAGTAGGGCTATATAGATAAATATACATAGATTTTAATTATACGCAAAATTTATAACTACAAACTGATAAATATATTATACAGGACTATTTTAATTATACACTTACGATAAATATACATAGACATAAATTATACACTTATAATAAATATAGATAGATATGGATTATAAACAAAAATACATAACTACAAACTGACAAATATATTATACAGGACTATTTTAATTATACACTTACGCCAAATATACATAGACATAAAT
>OY292526.1:37500-120504 GCA_958496365.1 Subacronicta megacephala
CGAAATATCAAAATTTTTTAGAATCTCAAATTTTCAACATTTTTTGATCACAATTGATAGATCTTAGCTTCAGCTTACTCCCGGCGTGTGTCCCGCTGACCGCGACCTGGAAATAAAAAACATATAAAATAAATACTATAAAAATTGTACTAAAAACACCGTTTTTCCCCGATAAATTCATTTTTCAATATCAAACCTACCCACCATTTATATACACATCCATAGTACTCGTCGTCCCGCATCCGCTGATACCCCACAAGTGGGGGTAGCTCGCGAAAAATCGGCAAAAATCGACAAAACATCGTTTTACTCGATACCGAGGCTACCTAAGGTCTAGCTATTTCTTTGTTCTACACGGTCAATTTTTACACTAAAAAGCCTATTTGAGTGCGGTTTTCGGCATAAATCGTTTTAAATTTTACATTTCTGTGTTCCAGGCGATCGTCCGCGTGCCTGGACACGAAAATTTTCAATTTCCTAGCACTTTTCATTTTCACCATACATCCACTATAGTCGAAATATCAAAATTTTTTAGAATCTCAAATTTTCAACATTTTTTGATCACAATTGATAGATCTTAGCTTCAGCTTACTCCCGGCGTGTGTCCCGCTGACCGCGACCTGGAAATAAAAAACATATAAAATAAATACTATAAAAATTGTACTAAAAACACCGTTTTTCCCCGATAAATTCATTTTTCAATATCAAACCTACCCACCATTTATATACACATCCATAGTACTCGTCGTCCCGCATCCGCTGATACCCCACAAGTGGGGGTAGCTCGCGAAAAATCGGCAAAAATCGACAAAACATCGTTTTACTCGATACCGAGGCTACCTAAGGTCTAGCTATTTCTTTGTTCTACACGGTCAATTTTTACACTAAAAAGCCTATTTGAGTGCGGTTTTCGGCATAAATCGTTTTAAATTTTACATTTCTGTGTTCCAGGCGATCGTCCGCGTGCCTGGACACGAAAATTTTCAATTTCCTAGCACTTTTCATTTTCACCATACATCCACTATAGTCGAAATATCAAAATTTTTTAGAATCTCAAATTTTCAACATTTTTTGATCACAATTGATAGATCTTAGCTTCAGCTTACTCCCGGCGTGTGTCCCGCTGACCGCGACCTGGAAATAAAAAACATATAAAATAAATACTATAAAAATTGTACTAAAAACACCGTTTTTCCCCGATAAATTCATTTTTCAATATCAAACCTACCCACCATTTATATACACATCCATAGTACTCGTCGTCCCGCATCCGCTGATACCCCACAAGTGGGGGTAGCTCGCGAAAAATCGGCAAAAATCGACAAAACATCGTTTTACTCGATACCGAGGCTACCTAAGGTCTAGCTATTTCTTTGTTCTACACGGTCAATTTTTACACTAAAAAGCCTATTTGAGTGCGGTTTTCGGCATAAATCGTTTTAAATTTTACATTTCTGTGTTCCAGGCGATCGTCCGCGTGCCTGGACACGAAAATTTTCAATTTCCTAGCACTTTTCATTTTCACCATACATCCACTATAGTCGAAATATCAAAATTTTTTAGAATCTCAAATTTTCAACATTTTTTGATCACAATTGATAGATCTTAGCTTCAGCTTACTCCCGGCGTGTGTCCCGCTGACCGCGACCTGGAAATAAAAAACATATAAAATAAATACTATAAAAATTGTACTAAAAACACCGTTTTTCCCCGATAAATTCATTTTTCAATATCAAACCTACCCACCATTTATATACACATCCATAGTACTCGTCGTCCCGCATCCGCTGTACCCCACAAGTGGGGGTAGCTCGCGAAAAATCGGCAAAAATCGACAAAACATCGTTTTACTCGATACCGAGGCTACCTAAGGTCTAGCTATTTCTTTGTTCTACACGGTCAATTTTTACACTAAAAAGCCTATTTGAGTGCGGTTTTCGGCATAAATCGTTTTAAATTTTACATTTCTGTGTTCCAGGCGATCGTCCGCGTGCCTGGACACGAAAATTTTCAATTTCCTAGCACTTTTCATTTTCACCATACATCCACTATAGTCGAAATATCAAAATTTTTTAGAATCTCAAATTTTCAACATTTTTTGATCACAATTGATAGATCTTAGCTTCAGCTTACTCCCGGCGTGTGTCCCGCTGACCGCGACCTGGAAATAAAAAACATATAAAATAAATACTATAAAAATTGTACTAAAAACACCGTTTTTCCCCGATAAATTCATTTTTCAATATCAAACCTACCCACCATTTATATACACATCCATAGTACTCGTCGTCCCGCATCCGCTGATACCCCACAAGTGGGGGTAGCTCGCGAAAAATCGGCAAAAATCGACAAAACATCGTTTTACTCGATACCGAGGCTACCTAAGGTCTAGCTATTTCTTTGTTCTACACGGTCAATTTTTACACTAAAAAGCCTATTTGAGTGCGGTTTTCGGCATAAATCGTTTTAAATTTTACATTTCTGTGTTCCAGGCGATCGTCCGCGTGCCTGGACACGAAAATTTTCAATTTCCTAGCACTTTTCATTTTCACCATACATCCACTATAGTCGAAATATCAAAATTTTTTAGAATCTCAAATTTTCAACATTTTTTGATCACAATTGATAGATCTTAGCTTCAGCTTACTCCCGGCGTGTGTCCCGCTGACCGCGACCTGGAAATAAAAAACATATAAAATAAATACTATAAAAATTGTACTAAAAACACCGTTTTTCCCCGATAAATTCATTTTTCAATATCAAACCTACCCACCATTTATATACACATCCATAGTACTCGTCGTCCCGCATCCGCTGATACCCCACAAGTGGGGGTAGCTCGCGAAAAATCGGCAAAAATCGACAAAACATCGTTTTACTCGATACCGAGGCTACCTAAGGTCTAGCTATTTCTTTGTTCTACACGGTCAATTTTTACACTAAAAAGCCTATTTGAGTGCGGTTTTCGGCATAAATCGTTTTAAATTTTACATTTCTGTGTTCCAGGCGATCGTCCGCGTGCCTGGACACGAAAATTTTCAATTTCCTAGCACTTTTCATTTTCACCATACATCCACTATAGTCGAAATATCAAAATTTTTTAGAATCTCAAATTTTCAACATTTTTTGATCACAATTGATAGATCTTAGCTTCAGCTTACTCCCGGCGTGTGTCCCGCTGACCGCGACCTGGAAATAAAAAACATATAAAATAAATACTATAAAAATTGTACTAAAAACACCGTTTTTCCCCGATAAATTCATTTTTCAATATCAAACCTACCCACCATTTATATACACATCCATAGTACTCGTCGTCCCGCATCCGCTGATACCCCACAAGTGGGGGTAGCTCGCGAAAAATCGGCAAAAATCGACAAAACATCGTTTTACTCGATACCGAGGCTACCTAAGGTCTAGCTATTTCTTTGTTCTACACGGTCAATTTTTACACTAAAAAGCCTATTTGAGTGCGGTTTTCGGCATAAATCGTTTTAAATTTTACATTTCTGTGTTCCAGGCGATCGTCCGCGTGCCTGGACACGAAAATTTTCAATTTCCTAGCACTTTTCATTTTCACCATACATCCACTATAGTCGAAATATCAAAATTTTTTAGAATCTCAAATTTTCAACATTTTTTGATCACAATTGATAGATCTTAGCTTCAGCTTACTCCCGGCGTGTGTCCCGCTGACCGCGACCTGGAAATAAAAAACATATAAAATAAATACTATAAAAATTGTACTAAAAACACCGTTTTTCCCCGATAAATTCATTTTTCAATATCAAACCTACCCACCATTTATATACACATCCATAGTACTCGTCGTCCCGCATCCGCTGTACCCCACAAGTGGGGGTAGCTCGCGAAAAATCGGCAAAAATCGACAAAACATCGTTTTACTCGATACCGAGGCTACCTAAGGTCTAGCTATTTCTTTGTTCTACACGGTCAATTTTTACACTAAAAAGCCTATTTGAGTGCGGTTTTCGGCATAAATCGTTTTAAATTTTACATTTCTGTGTTCCAGGCGATCGTCCGCGTGCCTGGACACGAAAATTTTCAATTTCCTAGCACTTTTCATTTTCACCATACATCCACTATAGTCGAAATATCAAAATTTTTTAGAATCTCAAATTTTCAACATTTTTTGATCACAATTGATAGATCTTAGCTTCAGCTTACTCCCGGCGTGTGTCCCGCTGACCGCGACCTGGAAATAAAAAACATATAAAATAAATACTATAAAAATTGTACTAAAAACACCGTTTTTCCCCGATAAATTCATTTTTCAATATCAAACCTACCCACCATTTATATACACATCCATAGTACTCGTCGTCCCGCATCCGCTGATACCCCACAAGTGGGGGTAGCTCGCGAAAAATCGGCAAAAATCGACAAAACATCGTTTTACTCGATACCGAGGCTACCTAAGGTCTAGCTATTTCTTTGTTCTACACGGTCAATTTTTACACTAAAAAGCCTATTTGAGTGCGGTTTTCGGCATAAATCGTTTTAAATTTTACATTTCTGTGTTCCAGGCGATCGTCCGCGTGCCTGGACACGAAAATTTTCAATTTCCTAGCACTTTTCATTTTCACCATACATCCACTATAGTCGAAATATCAAAATTTTTTAGAATCTCAAATTTTCAACATTTTTTGATCACAATTGATAGATCTTAGCTTCAGCTTACTCCCGGCGTGTGTCCCGCTGACCGCGACCTGGAAATAAAAAACATATAAAATAAATACTATAAAAATTGTACTAAAAACACCGTTTTTCCCCGATAAATTCATTTTTCAATATCAAACCTACCCACCATTTATATACACATCCATAGTACTCGTCGTCCCGCATCCGCTGATACCCCACAAGTGGGGGTAGCTCGCGAAAAATCGGCAAAAAATCGCCTCCTTGACTCGGTCAAAATCACAAAAAAATAAATTTTCATTATAGTTGCTTATTTTGATAAATAATTAATTACCATCGTAAATACATAACTTACTTCTACTTTTCCGACTTCTGCATTGCCAATATGGCTTTTAAAATCATTAAATATTAAATTAACTTGCTAATTTCACCAAAATCATGCCTGTCGTACGAAGCCCTGTTAAAACAGGGCCTACGACCGCACCTATGGCACCAACTGGCGCCGACAATCCTGACCCTCCCCCTCCCCCTACTCCTACTCCTACCCCTTCCCAAACTTTGCCGCTCCCCCTTGCAGCCACCGACAAACCCACTTCGCAGCCCAGCATGGCATCCACCCTACCCAGAACTAGGAGTTCCGACTCGTTGGTCCTGTCCGACGAGGAGGGGCTCCATGAACTCAAGTCGGCTGAGGAGGACATTCCTGAAAATATCACCTCTTCCCCCTCCAAAACAGACCCCGACCCCTTTCGCTCATTCGTCTTGAGTAAAATCAAGGATGCCCGACGCCTTATCACCGAGGGTAGAAGCCTTAAGAAGGAGAATAAAACCTCCATCCTCCGCATCTTTGACGAGATAGCGGCTTTCAAAAGCACTCCCCCCACTTCTCTGGCCTCGTCCCAAATTACCGACCCATCCATCCAAGATAGCCTCAAGAACTCAATTATATCTGAGGTTACCAAAGCTTTGAAAACAGAAATTGACACTCTAAAAAAGACTCTCTCCCCTCCTCCACCCACCCCGTTTTCTCGACTATCTTACGCTTCGGCTGCCAAAGCTCAAGCAACCACCCCCAAAATCCCCACCTCAAAACCTGCTATAATAGTTTCTTCCAAGAAGGAGGTTATCACACCCAATGACACTCTGAAGCTGTTCCGATCGGGGGTCACGTTTCGTGACACTAACTTCTCCCCATCGGAAATAAAGTTCGTGTCAAACAACAAACTTAGGGTTGAGTTTGATAGCGAGGCCCATAGAGAAATCGCCCTCCAAAAAATTCATTCAGCAGCGGACATTTCTGCTGAAAAATCTAAGAAGCTGAAACCCATGTTGATAATGAAGGGTATCCCCCTGGAGGTTCCTTGTGAGGACCTATCTGAAATAATTTTAAATCAAAATAACTTCACCACCTCATACTCTCAAACTGACTTTGTCTTCCGATTCAAAAGGGGTAATCGGAAAGACCAACTATACAATGCTGTCTTCTTGGTCTCCCCCCCTTTGTGGAGAGCCATGATAGGGCTAGGCAAGCTCAGCGTAGACCATCAACGGATCCACGTAGAGGAGTATGTCCCCCTCCTACATTGCTTCACATGCCTGCAGTTCGGTCATACCCGAAAGAACTGCACGGCCGATAAAACTATTTGCTCCCACTGCTCGTCCCTAACCCATGTTTACAAGAACTGCCCCGTAAAAAGAGACATGAACGCCTTGGACTGCTATAACTGCGTGCAGTTCGGAAAGAGACACAACACATCAGCAGACTCCAAACACAGTGCCACATCTGCATCTTGCCCACGCATTGCCCACGCGCTCGAAAAACTGAAACTACGCATCGATTATGGATCGTAGTCGAGCACATAGAACACACAATACACACACAACAAATGCACATTCAAACGCTATTCACCACACATATAGATGCACACAAATAAATCTTGGGCGAGGCAGAAATGCCACACACGAACTCAAATTACACACACACAACACTAACCCTGACTTTGTATTTCTTTCTGAGCCATACACTGGCACGGGGCGGCTCATGGGAGCATTCCCTGGGTATCTGACCTATCAGTTCCCTCAGCCGACTTCCCCCTCTAAGACCTCTATCCTTGTCAGGGAGAACCTGGGCAGCACTGTTGGGTGCTCAGAGTTCTCCGACTCCAATCTCACAATAGTAAAGCTGAACTCCAGAGGCAATCGCAATATATATCTTCTCTCAGTGTATATCGAACCTCGAAATGACGATAACCAAACCCTTCTTAAGCTGGCCACCTTTCTCGAGAGAACGTCCGGCTCGGTGCACCTGGTGTGTGGCGACTTCAATGGGTGGCACACCATGTGGGGCTCTACAGTTAATAACAGGCGGGGTAACCGCGTCTTAGACCTTATTCTACACCATAATCTTCACATTTGCAACGTGGGTACTATGCCCACTTTCGTAACCACTACACACAATAATATCCGCACTTCTATTATTGACATCACACTCATCAATAATATCGAACAAGCACGTGTCTCTAACTGGATAGTGGACTCCACCATCTGTCCCTCCTCTGAGCACAACACCATCACATTTCAGTTCTCCCTTGGTAGGTCAACCCCAACAAAGAACCTGAAGTCCTCTACATACAGGTATAACACTGCCGATGCCAGATGGGACCTTCTGTCGGATCGCTTTGCTCGGGAGGTGAGCGACAGCCTTAATGTCAATGCCCCCATCACCACCTATGGTCCCCCTGAAATTGACGCCTATATCCACCAAATGACCTCTAGTATCACGCGAGCTTGCGACAAACTTTTACCTCGTAAGTCCCGATTTTCCCACCGCGCCCCCTGGTGGAGCGACGACCTTGAGGCTATTAAGCACAGGGTCCTCGCTGTCCACCACCGGATGGTAAATAGCCGTCGTCGTGGCCGCCCCATGGAGGATCTCGTCGCCGAGAACGTCCGAGTCCGCGGTGAGTATAGTGATGCGATTCGCGCCGCGTCCACCGAACACTTCCGTGAGTTCTGCAATAAGCAGAAAAAAGAGGATGTGTATTCGGTCACGAATCGCATCATAAAGACTCCTCCCTTACGGCAGCCCCCTTCCACCCTCAAATTGGATGACGGATCCTTCACCACTAACTCTCAAGACACAGCCATGGCTCTACTAAATAAATTCTACCCCGATGACTCCCCTGACTACACCGATGAACAGAGACATTTCAGAGTGCTCATGCACCAACCCCTTGATACTCCCCTCGATCCCCCATTTACGTTTACTGAGATATCGGAATGTATCAAATCAATGAACCACAAAAGGGCACCAGGTATTGACCACCTTACCGCAGACATTTGCCTCCAATTTGTTAAAGCATTTCCCCAAATAATATCGGACCTCTTAAACCGTTGCTTCTATTTGCACTACTTTCCTAAGGCATGGAAGGTTGCCACTGCAAAAATAATTCCAAAACCAGGCCGGGCTGACTACTCCACACTCTCCTCATATAGACCCATAGGTCTCATCAACGTATTTGGCAAACTCCTCGAAAAATTACTAACGAACAGACTTACACATCACCTTAATACAACCAACTCTTCATCTCCCCGCCAATTTGGTTTTAAGCTCCGCACCTCCACCCATCAGGCGGTTCATAGCGCCCTCGACGAAGTAAGGCGTGCGATAGCCAACAAAGAGTTGGTGATCGTCGCGTCCCTTGATATCAGGGCTGCATTCGACCACGCCTGGTGGCCTGCTATTTTCGCACGTCTGAGAAAGACCAACTGTCCCCTAAACATCTACAATACTCTTCTCAATTATATAGAAGACCGAAAGGTCGAAATAAATTTTGCTGATTGTCAGGTGAACAAGTCCATGACAATGGGCTGCATACAGGGTTCAGTGTGTGGCCCATTGTTGTGGAATATCATCTTGGACGAACTCCTGGCGACGGATCTCCCTGGGGGATGCCACATTCAGGCATATGCCGACGACGTCCTCCTCATTTCCCACGCTGGTTCAGTGGAGGAACTAGAGGACGTCACTAATGTGGCGTTGTCGCGGGTTATTGACTGGGGCGCCTCGGTCAAGCTCACTTTTGGCCCAGATAAGACCCAAATTATGGGTTTCACTAACAAATCTGCCCGGTGTCGCATAACCATCAATGGCCGTAGTCTCTCCTTTGTCAATGAGATCAAATACCTCGGCGTCATAATAGACAAAAAACTTAGATTCGTCAAGCATAGCTTATATGTCATTGATAAAGCGAAAAAACTCCTCAACAGACTCAACCTCTTCATAAGACCTACCTGGGGTGTCCACCCCGAAAACGCCCGGATAATATACGAGCACGTCATCCAGCCGATCATTTGTTATGCTAGTAGCATATGGTCTGGCGCTCTCGAATACGAGTACATACGGAAAAAGTTTCTATCTCTACAAAGACTTTTTGCTCTCAAAATTATCCAGGGGTTCCGCACTGTCAATACTCCAACTGCTATTTCACTTGCCAGACTCACCCCACTTCCCGCTAAAATAAGAGAATTCGCCGACAATGAAATCACTAAGTTGACAGGTGCTTCTAGATTCCTTCCCTCTGATATCCCCATCGAAACCCTCACACACCCCTCGCTGCTCCTTCATCCCTCCGATCGAATCAGTGTCCAATTTTCGGATGCTCTTTCCCAAGCCGACATCGGCTCCATCGCCCCTGACTCTGCCGTCCGAATCTACACGGACGGCAGTAAACACGACGGCAAAGTGGGTGCCGCTGTTGTCATTTGCCATCCCAACAATACCACCACCACCACCAAGAAACTCAAACTCCACGACTGTTGTTCAGTGTTTCAGGCGGAGCTTCTCGCTATTGAGTACTCCTGTCGCTGGATCCTGAGCAACAACGTTCCCCTCTCAATCATTCTGTCTGACTGTAGATCCGCCCTGACCGAACTCTCAAACCCTAATAGTGCAAATCATTTCGCTGTGTCGATTCACCATCTTATTCACGATGCCCGGTCGGCTGGCTTGGCTGTTGAGTTCGCCTGGATCAAATCGCATGTTGGCATTGTCGGCAATGAGTTGGCGGATTCTGCGGCCAAATCAGCTGCTCTGCTCCATCGCACCCCCGACTACTTACACATTCCCACTAGCCATATTAAACTCCGCAATCGTGAACTATCTTTTACATCTTCGGCCGAATTATATGATAATTCGACCTACATAAAAACTCTTCTACCCACATATAATGACCTACAAACTTACCTTAAAGTGATCAGACCAAACTTTGCAATAACACAATTCCTTTCCAATCATGGATATCATAAGGAGTACCTGTACAGATTTAAAATCTCTCAAAATGATAGGTGCCCCTGTGACGATGTCACTATCCAATCTATGCGTCACCTAATACGCGACTGTCCTAGGTTTGCATCAACTAGGGCTGACTACCTATCCATTGCACCCCAAAACATCAGCGACCCCTACGATATAGCGGTAGTGCTCAAACGCCAGAGCACTATCGATAGTTTCCACAACCACATATTTTACATAGTCAAAGAATTAAAACACTTCAACAGCTGAAAACGGTCCTCCGTCACCTTCCCACTGATCTCAGCAACTTCATGTCACTCACATAATAAATTAGTTCTTTCTGAATTAGCAAGTAAAACTCCATGTATATCTATAAAAAAAAAAAAAATAATAATAATAAAAAAAAAAAAAAAAAACAAAACTGCGGCACAATTTCGCTGGCTTATGCGTGCGACTTTGGGCCGCAGGGGAAGACATATTATTTTATCTATTAAATATATTTATGTATACACCCGTTCAATATTTACTTATCCCTTTCACACTCTACTCCAACCTCTCTCAATTCCTGCAATCCTCTCTCACCCAGAAAAGGCGCAGACGTATCCCAAGCGTTACCCTTTCCTGTCCATATACCCGGGGGAAGGTTTTTAGTCCGTAGGTCACTGGGAGAAATTTCCAGTGGAGTCGGGCATGCGTGTGGTACGGGCCACACGTATCCATGAGGATTTTCCTTCTCCCACGAAAAAAAAAAAAAAAAAAAAAAAACCTAACCTAACCTAACCTAACCTAACCTAACCTTTTTTTTTTTTTTTTTTTTTTTTTTTTTTTTGTGCGTGTGGAAAATCCTCATGGACTTCCGCCGCCCGGGGAGGCGACGGGGCGTGTCGGACTCCACCCAGAGTGGGTGACCTACCGACTAAAAACCACACGGTGTTCCCTCTCGCACCTACGTCGGGGCCACGGGAACTATACATTCGTCCGCGGCGCCCGACTGGTGATGGCCCGCCTCTGCGGGCCCCGCCGTGTACGGGGGAGTCAAAACTCCCCCTCCATCCTTGAGGGGCGCGCGTGGAACACTACGCGCCGCCGCCTCGGGTCCGGTCCCAACATGGAACGAGGGGGGCTGGTGGACATCCCCGCGGCCACCGCCCCCGGACCCATTTACGGAGGCTGGAAGAGGGCGTTGTCCCTCCTCCGACGGCCCCCGGTGCGCCTGCTGCGGATCGGGATGGTACTCAGACTTTCCCTCTCCCTTTCCGCAGCTTCCTTCTGCGACATGACAGTTTCGCAGAAGGAAATCACTGCGTCCCATGACTCCTCGCTGCCGACCATAGCGCGAACGACGGCCGGCAGCGACAGGTCAGCACCCACCTCAGCGACGAGGACACGGCGCGGCTCCTCCCAAGCTGCACACTCTATGAGCGTGTGCAGCGCCGTGTCCTCCCGACAATGGACGCAGTGATGGCACCGGGCGTCCGGCTCCCTGCCTATGCGGCACAGGTACCTGCCGAAGCAGCCGTGCCCCGAGAGCACCTGCGTCGCCCGAAACGTCAGGGAGCCGTGCCTCCTCCCGAGCCAGCGCTCGAGCACTGGCCGGACCGCCTCGATAGTGGCGAGGCCGGCGGTAGGGCGTGAAAGCCTGTCCCGCCATTCCGCCACCAGGACCCGCTGGAGCTCCTGCCGGCGCAGCGATAACTGCCGCTGCACCGGCCCCACACCTCTCGTTCGCTCCTCCTCGCGCCACAAATGCAGGGTCGCGAGGACTTTCGCCTCCAGGTCCCAGGGCGGGGATCCGGCCAGTGCACAAGCCGCCTCGTAGGAGATCGTGCGATAACCGCGAATGACCCTGACGGCCATCGCTCGCTGCGGTCTTCGCAGCGTCGCGATACTGCGGGCCGTCAGGTCGGCCGCCCACACCGGGGCCCCGTAAAGGGCCATGGATCGCACGATCCCCACGTACAACCGCCTACAGGTGGTGCTCGGGCCTCCAAGATTGGGAAGCAGCGTTGAAAGCGCGCCCGCCGCGCCCATCAACTTTGGCGCCAGCCGCAGGAAGTGGGGGCCGAAGTCCCATCGGCTGTCGAGCACCAATCCCAGGTACTTCATGGTGGACTCGACAGCGATCCGAGCCCCCCCCACCACAATGTGAGATCCCGGCGGCGGCGCCCGTCGGGGGCCATGAAAAGCGATGGCCTCCGACTTGTTGAGGGCCACCTCCAGGCCGAGGCGCCGTATGCGGCCCACCACCTGTGAGACCGCACCCGTAGCTAGCAACGCCGCTTCCCTGTGCGAGCTGCCCCGAGCGGTGACCAGCGTGTCGTCTGCGTAACACGTCAGGTTCACCCCCGGCGACAGCTCGCCCCTCAGCACCCAGTCGTACCCGATGTTCCACAGGAGAGGGCCCAAAACCGAGCCCTGTGGAACACCGCACGACATCTCGCGCTGGCCTGTGCCATCGCGTCCCCTATAGGTGACACACCTGTCTGCCAGATAGGCCCCAACGATGCGGCGGAGGTAGGGAGGCACCCTATGGTATCGCAGGGCCTCCCTAATACAACTCCAGGGCAGGGTGTTGAAGGCGTTGGTGATGTCTAAGGACACCGCCAGCACCACCCCACCCCGGGACACCGCTTCCTCCGCCTGGACTCTCACTCGGAGTATGGCGTCGATGGTAGAGCGCCCACGCCGAAAGCCGAACTGGCTGTCGTCCAAGTCCGGCCCCTCTGTGAACAAGTGGCTGGCGAGGCGGTCTGCAATAACCCGCTCGAACAGCTTGCCCACCTCGTCCAGCAGCACTATGGGCCGGTATGCGGACGGTGAGTCGGCAGGGCGCCCAGCCTTTTGGAGCAGGACCAGACGGCCCGTTTTCCACGGAGTGGGAAACTGGCCCTGCTCTAGGCACGCCGAGAAGAGTCCTCTCAGCTGGGGCTCTAGCTCTTCCAGAGCGAGGACGAGAGCGCGGCCCGGCACTCCATCGGGCCCCGGAGCAGTGTTTTTGGCCCGGAGCCGTGCCACGGCTGCTCCCAGCTCTGGTCGTGTCACCTCGGGGACGCTGTCTTCTTCTTCAGGCTCTGCAGCTGAGGGCGGAGCCATCGGCGGCGGAGCGTGTTCTCCTCTCGCAGGGAAGAGAGCTGCAACCACATCCTCCAGCAGCTGCGGCTGGAGACCCTCCATGAGTGGGGGGCCGGGCGGGCGAAGTTTGCCCCGCACCATGAGGTATGGGCGCCCCCACGGATCCCTGTCCAGGGTCTCCAGCATCTCCTCCCTGGATCGCTTCTTCGCCGCTTCGATGGCCAGCCACAGAGCCTCCTTCGCCGCGCGGTACGCCTCGTACAGCGCGGCCTCCTCTTCGGGGACCCGTCGACGTCTCCTGCGGTAGTGGGTGTACTGGCGCCTGACCGCCACGCATGTGACGCGGAGCTGCGCGATCTCAGCAGACCACCAGTACACCTGACGCTTCGCGGGTTGTGTGTGGACCCGGGGCATGGACGCGTCGCAGATCTGCGTCATCGCCCCGCGGAACCACTGCGCCTCTCGTTCGACGTCGACGGGTCCGTCGGCCGACTCCCTAATCCAGGCCTGAATTATGGCCGCCTCCTCGAGAGCTTCCTTGTCAATGCGCGTGAGCGCCCAGCGTGGGCCGTCCCTCTGCGGGGTCGATGGGCCGCGACCGCCCGAGGTCTGGGCGGAGACGTCGAACCGGATGTAGCGGTGGTCCGACAACGTCTCCACCTCCTGGGCGACGTGCCAGTCGCGGACGCGCTGCGCTATAGCGGGGCTGGCGAACGATACGTCCACGATGGATCCGCCCCGCTGCCGCACGCACGTGAAAACTGACCCCCGATTCAGGACGACCAGGCCCGCCTCGACTGCCCATTCCTCCAACACCTCGCCCCTAGGATCCGTGACCAGGGATCCCCAAGCCGCAGATTTGGCGTTGAGGTCCCCGAGTAACAGCACGGGGCGAGGGTGGTGTCGGGCCACGGCGGCCCCCAACTCGACGAGGAAGCTCTCGAAGTCGGCGAGACTCTTGTTGGGCGAGAAGTATGCCCCGATGGTGACGATGCCGTCCACGAGGGCGGCCACCCAGCCGCGACCTCGGGACGCGTTGACAAGAGTCCCGCCGATAATGGCCACCGTGCCGCTCAAGTCACCCACCCAGTTGTCTCGGGTGGGGACGAAGTATGGCTCGGCGACCACGGCCACATGGATCGACCACTCCGCCATACTCTGAAGGAGAAGATCCTGAGCTCTGGCGGAGTGGTTGACGTTGCACTGAAGAAAATGGTAGCTGTGCGCCATTAAGACTCCATTTCTTCAGTGCCCTCTCTACCAGGCCGGGAGTCGGCCGAAGTGGGGGTCTGGTTGACCCCAGCCCCGTTGGGCTTTCCCTTCTTCTTGCCCTTACGGGCAACACAATTCTTCGCGCCAACTCGGTGGCCCGCGGACTTTCCCTCCGAAGCGCACAGGGAACAGTGTGGGTCGGAAGTGCACTGCACGGCCCGATGACCGCTTTGGCTACAGCGGTAGCATTGACCGCTGCGGTCGACCTCCGACGAGCACGTGTGTTGGACGTGCCCGCCATACAGACACCGGTAACACTGCATGGGTCTGGAATCCAGCAGCGTCACCTGTGCCGACGACCATCCAACCAGCAGACGGTCAACGCCCGCCAGGACTTTAGCCGCTGCCACCGGGCAACGCATCCAGACGGTGCCGAGGCGATCAGGCCCGATCCGGATCTCTCCGACCCTCACGTCCCCCACAGGACACCCGCCGATCCGCGCAGCCACATCGCACACCTCCTGCGGGGTGACGGAATCGTCCAGACCCGACACGCGAAGCTCCGCGCATTTGGTGGGTCTGGAGATCTTGACACTGTCCCCGTTGAGGCACTCCCGCAGTTTTTGCGCCAGGGAGTCTGCCTTTTCCGCTGTCTCTGCTCCAGGGATCTCGAGAATGCGAGCACCGGTGACGGCCCGCCTGAAGCGAAGGGAGGGTATCCCGAGGCCAGCCAGATCGATCTTTTGTTTGGCCTCGGCAAGCACGGAGGCATACGTTATCCCCCTTTCCTCCGCCCCAGGCTGCAGAGCAACCACCACCGCAGACGAGCGGGGTGCCCGCAGCCTTGCAGCCTTCTGCTTCCGGCTCTTGTTTTTGGCCGCGTTCTCCTTCTTCCTTTTATTTTTATTTTCAACAGTCTGCCATTCCCCTTCTTTGGGACTGGCAGCTGGATTGGCCCTGCTTGCCGTGGTAGGGGCGCTATTTGCGCCACCCGACCTCCTCTTCCTTTTTCCCCTCTTGCCCTTCTGAGGCTGTGTGTTCGAAGACAGAGCTTTCGATGGACCAGCCTCAGACTGCGCCTGGGGTTGGGGCGCCTTTGTGGGAGCGGCCCCGACCACTGGTGGGGACGCGACGGGCTTGGCCGGGGCAGCAGTTGCAGTTTTTGGCCCCGGTGCCGGCTTTGTGGCCCCCTTCGCCGGCTGTGCGGGCCCCGTCCTTGAAGACTCCTCCATCCTCCGCTTGTCCGCCGCTAGCGGTGGTCGGAGGATTTTGGCCGGGAGGAGTCTTGGCTCCAGTGCCTCGAGGCGGGCATTCATCATGCCCCCTGCCTGGAGCATGACGGCCCGCACAATGTCCGCGATCTGGTCCGACTGAAGGGACCGGGGTGACGGGGTGGAGACAGTGGCGGAATATGATGGCCGCGCCTGCTGCTGACTAAAGTCGGCCCTTAGAGCGGCCATATCCCGTTCGAGGGCCTCCACCTTGCCCAGAAGGCGGCCGTTCTCCTCCCGGAGCCTGAGCGTCTCCTCTGATGCTGAGGACGCTAGCAAGACCTCGACCGCCTCCCTGATCCCCTCGGCAGCCTCCTTCAGGGCCCGCGTGAACGTCCCCTTTAAGTTGCCGGACTTGGTGGCAACCTTTAGGATGACGTCCACGCCATCTGTGACCTGGCGGCTTAAGGCCGCCGTCGTCACTCCCTCAGTATCCGCCGCAAGGGCCGCGCGCCTCTCCCGGGCTCGACGGGCCAGCTCGGTGACCTCGTCGGTCGCCATCACCCGGCGTTCGTCCCGCCTCGCGGCACTCATCTCCGCCTTAGTGCGGATGAGGTCAGCGGCAGCGTCGGCTTCCGCTGTGTCGCTCTCGCCACTGTTCATCGGCGTGTCCGGGCGCTTAATAAAGCGGCCCCGGGAGTCACGCGAGCTTGGTGGTGGAGCAGACACTCTCCCCCCTCTCCTTGCGGTTGGAACTTTGGCGGCCGCCAGCAGGTTCTCCTCGCTGGAGCCTAGTCCCACTTCAGTGTCCGACAGCTCGTCATGCTGACGTTTTGTCGGACGAAGTCCTCTCGACGACCCCTGGTCGGAGAGGATTTGGTCCCCGGAGGGACGTGAGCCTCCTCGGCTCTTGCTGCCGTTGCCGGCAGATGGATGGCATCCGGTGCCCCCCCCAGAATACGAGGGGCAGACGAAACCCGAGGGTTCCGTGGCGGATTCTCCGGCTGCGGAGCAGCCGGTACCGCCCTGGGGTAGTATTTCTTGAACGTTTGCCATATCATTTTTGTCCTTTGAAGGGTGTGGTCCCTATCTCCCCTGTACGTCTTTTTTTGGTGTTTTATTTTTTATTTTATATATTATTATTTTTTTTGTGTTTTTTAATATTAAAATTGCGGAAGAACCCAATAAGATCCTTCCGACTTGACGACGGTGGCAGGGGAAATAAGTTCTGCTCCCTGAGCCCGCCCTTGCTACTCCACTGTGCCCTCTGCTAAGATCAGAGGGACACGCGGAGCAACGCCCCTGTGTCCAAAGAATGGACCCCTCCCATGTCAGACTATTAGCGCACGAGCAATAAGACTCCCCGACTGGAGAGAGTTATTGCCCGTGCCCCAGGATGCACCGGCTCCAAAACGAGCGACTGCTGTTCCCCCCGGACGTATCCAGAAAGGACCAGCAGCCGGGAGCACACGAGGAGGTTGTCTGACCCAGCACCCCAACCTAACCTAACCTAACCTAACCTTTTTTTTTTTTTTTTTTTTTTTTGTGCGTGTGGAAAATCCTCATGGACATCCGCCGCCCGGGGAAGGCGACGGGGCGTGTCGGACTCCACCCAGAGTGGGTGACCTACCGACTAAAAACCACACGGTGTTCCCTCCCGCACCTACGTCGGGGCCACGGGAACTGTACATTCGTCCGCGGCCCCGACTGGTGATGGCCCGCCTCTGCGGGCCCCGCCGTGTACGGGGGAGTCAGAACTCCCCCTCCATCCTAGAGGGGCGCGCGTGGAACACTACGCGCCGCCGCCTCGGGTCCGGTCCCAACATGGAACGAGGGGGGCTGGTGGACATCCCCGCGGCCACCGCCCCCGGACCCATTTACGGAGGCTGGAAGAGGGCGTTGTCCCTCCTCCGACGGCCCCCGGTGCGCCTGCTGCGGATCGGGATGGTACTCAGACTTTCCCTCTCCCTTTCCGCAGCTTCCTTCTGCGACATGACAGTTTCGCAGAAGGAAATCACTGCGTCCCAAGACTCCTCGCTGCCGACCATAGCGCGAACGACGGCCGGCAGCGATAGGTCAGCACCCACCTCAGCGACGAGGACACGGCGCGGCTCCTCCCAAGCTGCACACTCTATGAGCGTGTGCAGCGCCGTGTCCTCCCGACAATGGACGCAGTGATGGCACCGGGCGTCCGGCTCCCTGCCTATGCGACACAGGTACCTGCCGAAGCAGCCGTGCCCCGAGAGCACCTGCGTCGCCCGAAACGTCAGGGAGCCGTGCCTCCTCCCGAGCCAGCGCTCGAGCACTGGCCGGACCGCCTCGATAGTGGCGAGGCCGGCGGTAGGGCGTGAAAGCCTGTCCCGCCATTCCGCCACCAGGACCCGCTGGAGCTCCTGCCGGCGCAGCGATAACTGCCGCTGCACCGGTCCCACACCTCTCGTTCGCTCCTCCTCGCGCCACAAATGCAGGGTCGCGAGGACTTTCGCCTCCAGGTCCCAGGGCGGGGATCCGGCCAGTGCACAAGCCGCCTCGTAGGAGATCGAACCTAACCTAACCTAACCTAACCTAACCTAACCTTTTTTTTTTTTTTTTTTTTTTTTTTTTTTTATCGTGCGGGGAATCCTTTTGCGGACTTCCGCCACCTTGGGGAGGTGGCGGGGCGTGTCGGACTCCACCCCCAGATCGGGGGTGACTACCGACTAAACCCCACACGGGTGTTACGCCTCTCCACTTAATTGCCGGGGTTACGGGAGCGATGAATCATTCATCCGCGACCCCGGCAGTGGCGGACCGCTTTAGAGTGCGGTCCTCGGCTCCTGAGAGAGGGGGCTGTATACTCCCCCACCTGCCAATCCATGAGCGGGCGCGGCACACTCCGACCGCGCCTCCATCTCGGGCCTAGTGCTGGACGGACGGACTTCCCCAAGTCCGCCGCCCGTGGCCGCCTACGGTGGTTGGAACAGGGCGTTGTATGCCCTGTTCCTGCGCCCAGTGCGTCGGGCGCGGATTGGCTGGGTGGAGGTAGCCTCCCTCTCTCGTTCGGCGACCTCCTTGGCGGCGATGACCTCCTCGCAAAACGAGGCCACCGCCTGCCATGCGGATTCGCTGCTGACCATACTGGCGATAACAGCCGGCAGCGAGAGGTCGCCGCCTATCTCCTCGGAGAGGACCCGGCGCTGCTCGGACCATGCAGTGCACTCAGCGAGCGTGTGCTGCGCCGTGTCCTCTAGACTCCCGCAGTGGTGGCAGCGGGCGTCAGGCTCTCTCCCGGCTATATGGCACAGATACTTGCCGAAGCAGCCATGCCCCGACAGTACCTGCGTCAGCCGGAAGGTCAACACGCCGTGACGCCTTGCCAACCACTCCCTCAGGACGGGCCGGAGGGCCTCAATGGTCCGATGGCCGGCCCCTGGTCTGGCGAGCCGGTCCACCCATTCGGCGACTGCCGCACGTTGTAGGTGCGCCCTGCACTGGTCCAGTTCCCTCGGGACCACCGCCTCTCCGCGATCTCGCAGACCCTTGCGCCATGTAAAGAGTGACGCAAGGACCCGGGCGTCTAGGTCCCAAGGGAGGGACCCCGCCAGAGCGCACGCCGCCTCTGCCGAGATGGTGCGATACCCGCGGACGACCCGAACGGATATCGCACGCTGCGGCCGCCGCAACATCGCGGCGCCTCGGCACGTCACCTCGGTGGCCCAGACAGGGGCTCCGTAGAGGGCCATAGAGCGAATGACCCCCAGGTAGAGCCGCCTGCAGTTGACATTTGGGCCACCAAGGTTCGGCAACAGTCGCCCAAGGGCGCCGGCCGCCGCCATCAACCGCCCCGCGAGATGCTGGAAGTGGGCCTCAAACTTCCAGCGGCCGTCAAGCACGAGCCCCAGGTACCTCATGCATTTTTTGACATCAATGCGGACCCCACCGATGTCAATGTGGGATCCAGTCGGAGGCACCCTGCGGGGCCCGTGGAAGCAGACCGCCTCGGTCTTGTTGAGCGCCACTTCCAGCCCCAACGCGCGGATCCGCGCAACAACTTGCGCCACCCCCGCAGTGGCAAGACGGGCAGCCTCTCGGAACGATCCCTCCCGGGCCAGCACGAGCGTGTCGTCAGCGTAGCACGTCATGCTAACGCCCGGGAGTGTGGCTCCCCGCAGGACCCAGTCGTAGCCGATGTTCCACAGGAGCGGCCCGAGGACGGATCCCTGTGGAACACCACACGACATGTCCCTCGTACAGACACCGTCGCGGGTCGTGTACGTGACACACCGGCCGCGTAGATAATCCCCGACTATCCGACGCAGATGGGGCGGCACCTCATGCCAGCGAAGCGCCTCCATGATGCAGCCCCACGGCAGGGTGTTGAAAGCGTTGGAGATGTCCAGCGACACCGCCAACAACACCCCGCCTTCTGCCACTGCCTCCTCCGAATGGGCCTTGACGCGCAAAACAGCGTCTACGGTCGACCGACCCACTCGGAAACCGAATTGGTTGTCGGACAGGTCGGGTCCCTCTCGCGTCATGTGCTTGACGAGGCGAGCGGCAACAATGCGCTCGAAGAGTTTCCCTACCTCGTCAAGCAGCACGATCGGCCGGTATGCCGAGGGTGAGTCCGCAGGACGCCCGTCCTTTTTAATGAGGACGAGTCTGCCCGTCTTCCACTGCCTCGGTACGCACCCTTGGCTGAGGCAAGCGGTAAAGAGCTGCCTCAGCCTCGGAGCGAGCACCTTGAGCGCCAGTGCCCAGGCGCGACCAGGCACACCGTCTGGTCCCGGAGCCGTGCTCTTTGAGCGCATGCGCAGCTCCGCCGCACCGAACTCGGCTTGCGTGACCTCGGGCACCTCGAGCTCTTCGCGGGCGTCGCTACGTCGCGACCCCATCGGCGGCGGCACGTGCTCCGCTCTGCTGGGAAACAGAGCGGAAACAACGTTGCCCAGGAGGGCTGGCTCCAGCGTCTCGGTCAACGGGGGCGCCCATGGCCGGAGTTTGGCTCGTACGAGCTTGTACGGCCGCCCCCAGGGGTCCCCGTTGAGCAGCTCCAAAAACTGCTCATTGCCAGCTTCCCTCGCCCGGGTGATGCTCAGCTGCAGAGTCTCCTTGGCGGCTTTGTAGGCATCGTACAGCTGAGCCTCCACGATGGGATCGCGACGCCGTCGTCGACGGTGTCTCGTGTACAGGCGCCGGGCCGCAACACACTCCGTGCGCAGGCTTGCCAGCTCCCGAGACCACCAGTAAAGGCAACGCCTTTGAGGTACCGACCTGGCTCGCGGCATGGCCGCATCGCAGATTTGCGTCATTGCATGCCGGAACCAGGCCGCCTCGGCCTCAACATCCACTGGCTGCTCAGGGGCAGAGAGCCAGGCATGTACTATGGCGGCCTCGATTAGGACGTCCCTGTCCAGCTGCTTCAGAGCCCATCTAGGACTCGCAGCGGTGCTCTGACTCGAGCGACCGCTGTTCAGGGCCGCTGAGGGCGCGGAAACATCGAACCGTATATACCGATGATCTGACAGGGTTTCCACGCCCTCCATCACCGTCCAGCCCCGAACACGACGCGCCAAAGATGGGCTCGCGAAAGAGACGTCCACGATCGACCCGCCATTACGCCGTACGCACGTGTGCACCGTCCCGCGGTTCAGGATGTCCAACCCCGTCGAGACTATCCACTCCTCTAGGACCTCGCCGCGCACATCGGTCGCGGGGCAGCCCCAAGCCGTAGATTTGGCATTGAGGTCACCGAGGAGCAGGACGGGGCGGGTGAGGTTTCGCCCAATCAGGGCTCCCACGTCCCCCAGAAAAGCCTCGAACTCTGCAAGGACCCTGTTGGGCGAAAAATACACCCCAACCACAAGGACACCCTGAACAACTGCTGCAACGCAACCCGGACGCCTGTCCACCACTGCCATCGTCACTCCCAGGGAGGCCTGGCAAATAATTGCCACCGAGCCGGCTGGGTCGCCTGCCCAGTTGTCCCTGGGGGGGACAGAATAGGGCTCCGCCACAACGGCCACGTGTATCAACCACTCCGCCATGCTCTGGAGTAACAAGTCCTGAGCTCTGGCGCAGTGGTTGATATTACCCTGCAAAAGCTTGCGTAGCCCTATGAATGTGCCGGCTCAGTATCCGCCACATCC
This sequence comes from Subacronicta megacephala, assembly GCA_958496365.1. Taxonomy (NCBI): domain Eukaryota; kingdom Metazoa; phylum Arthropoda; class Insecta; order Lepidoptera; family Noctuidae; genus Subacronicta; species Subacronicta megacephala. Next base: position 59,076 of record OY292526.1, read on the forward strand.
ATGGCCTCCGAGGCCTGAGTTTGCGGCGTGAGAGTCACTGGGGCTCTCACAGCAGCCTTCCCTCCCTTTTTTGCGCGAGCTGAGCACGATTTGGCTCCAACGCGATGCCCGGCGGGCTTGCCAGCAGCCGCACACAGAGAGCAGTGCGGGGAGGCAGAGCACTGCGCGGCCTTGTGCCCCGGCTGGCTACAGCGATAGCACTGGTCACTTCGGTCGACCTCCGACGAGCACGTGTGCTGGACGTGCCCGCCGTACAGGCAGCGGTAACACTGCATGGGCCTTGGTTCCAGCAGCGTCACCTTCGCCTCAACCCAGCCGACCTGCAGGTGGCCAGTGCCCACGAGGGTTTTGGCCGCAGCCACAGGGCAGCGGAACCAAGCCGTGCCACGGCCGTCCGGTCCACGACGAATTTCGCCCACCCTCGTGTCTGCCTCTGCGCAGCCCCCGTATCGTGCGACCGCCGCACCGACCTCCTGGGGGGTGACAGAGTCGTCCAGACCCGACACGCGTAACTCCGCGCACTTGCTGGGTCTGGAGACTTTTACATCCTCCCCCTTGAGACAGCCTCGCAGCGCCTCCGCCAAGGAGTCAGCCTTGTCACCGGTCGCGGCTCCGAGTATTTGGAGAATCCGCGCACCGGTGACCGCCCTTTTAAATTGAAGGGAGGAAATCCCGAGGCCGGCAAGATCCACCTTTTGTTTGGCCTCGGTCAGGACGGAGGAGTATGACACGCCCCGTTCCTCTGCCCCAGGCTGCAGTGAAATTACCACTGCTGTGGAGCGTGGCGCCCGCAGCTTGGCTGCAGCCTTTTTGGCCGCTACCTTTTTGCCACCCCTCTTCTTGTTCTTCCCCTTCTTCCCGACCGTCTGCCATTCCCCTTCCTGGGTATTGGTAGACGTCTGCTCCTTTTGAGAGGCAGCAGGGGCAGGGGCAGGGATTTGTTGCTCTTTATTGGGTCTCCCTTTTGCAGCGGCCTGGGTGTTGGATCCACCTGGCGTGTCCGTCTGTGTTCGGGGAAGGGTTTCCGCGGACTTCTTGGTGGCCTCTGCGTATGAGCTCTGCGCGGGCCTTGCTTTCGGGGGCTCCTCCGCCCTCCGTTTGTCCGCCGCTAGCGGTGGCCGGAGGGTCTGAGCTGGGAGGAGCCTTGGCTCCAGCGACTCAAGGCGGGCATTCACCATGCCCCCAACTTGGAGCATGATGGCCCGCGCTATCTCGGCCACCTGGTCCGACTGTAGCAGTCCAGGTGCCGGAGCAGAGGCAGCGGTGGCGCAGGGTGGCCGCTCTTGCTGCCGAACGACATCGGCCCTTAGAGCGGCGATTTCGCGCTCAAGGGCCCCCACTCTGTCTTGGAGACGGCCATTCTCCTCTTGGAGTTTTGTCGTCTCCTCCGACGCGGTGCGGTCAAGGAGAACCCCCATAGCCTCCTTGATCCCATCGGCCGCCTCCTTGAGGGCACGCGTGAACGTACCCTTCAGGTTGCCAGATTTCGTGGCAACCTTCAGGATGACGTTCACGCCATCCGACACCTGGCGGCTTAAAGCCGCCGACGTTAAGCCCTCCGCGGTTGTCGCCAGAGTAGACCGCCTCACTCGGGCCTCACGCGCTAATTCGGCGACCTCATCGGCCGCTACCGCCCGCCTCTCCTCCCGCCTCGCGGCCAGGAGGTCCGCCTTGGTGGAGATCAGCTGGACTACGTCCTCCTCCATCGGCGCCATGCCCGAGTCACTTTCACCACTGGGCAACGGTGTGTCGGGGCGCTTAATAAAGCGACCCCGAGAGTCTCGCGTCAGCGACGAGGCTGAAGCTCTCCCCCTTCTCGCCGTAGGTATTTTAGCGGCCGACAGGTTCTCCTCGCTGGAGGAGAGCGCTAACTCTAGCTCGCCGCAATCAACGTTGTGCGGACGTTTATAACCCGCCTTTTTATTTTGACCTCTCGACGACCCAACGTCGGAGACGGCCTGGTCCCCAGAGGGACATGAGCCTCCTCGGCTCCCACTTTGATGCACTGCATCCTCTTCGTCATGTTTATTTTGTTTTAAAGTATCCATTCAGAATCCCACGAGTATGGGGGAAATAAAGGTCCACCCGGGCAGTGCCCCCTGTACCCGGGTAAGCGTATAGTGTGACCCAACCAGGGGGTCCGCAGGTACCCTGGTGGGGGTCGCACTAGCGACTGGTTGCTCCGAAGAGCCCCGACCAGCCACTCATCTCCTCACGGTGCGCCGCCGCTTGAGATTCGGGGTGATTTTTATCTCGAGGTTGTCTTCCTCGCAGTCCGGGCGGCTAAGCCAAGACTGACGGAGGACACCTTACGCTGAGCCGCGAGACATGACCACTGCACTCAGCATAGTGTAAGGTATCCTCCGATTTGGCGACGGTGGCAGAGGAGACAGAACTCCCGCTGCCTGCTCGACGGTAGGGTGAGTACACGCCGAGCCCGCCCTTGCTCCTCCACCGTACCCTCTGATGAGCAGAGGGATACATGGAGCAACGTCCCTGTGGCCATTGAGCGGCCCCAGCCACGTCAGACATTCGCCACGAGCAATAAGACTCCCCGACTGGAGAGAGTTATTGCCCGTGCCCAGGGTGCACCGGCTCCGCAACGAACGACTGCTGTTCCCCCCGGACTTATCCAGAAAGGACCAGCAGCCGGGAGCACACGAGGAGGTTGTCTGACCTGCACCCCAACCTAACCTAACCTAACCTAACCTAACCTAACCTAACCTAACCTAACCTAACCTAACCTAACCTAACCTAACTGTAAAATAACTAACAGACTTGTGTATGTCACTCTTTCGTGTGTCAGTCTTATGTATTTCAGACTTTAGTGTGTCAGTTTTATACACATAGTTCTGACACACAAGTCTTACACACATAATTCTGACACACATAAGTCCGACACACATGAGTCTGACGCACTTAAGTCTGACATATATAAGTCTGACGCACATAAGTCTGACACACATAAGTCTGACACATTAATCTGACACATTAATGTGTCACTTACAAGTCCGAGACACATAAGTCTGCCACGCATAAGTCTAACACATTAATCTGACAGATACAAGTCTGACACACATAAGTCTGACACGCATAAGTCTGATACACATAAGTCCGACACACATTAGTCTGACACATATTAGTCTGACACGAAAAAGTCTGACACACATAAGTCTGACACTATTAGGACAGTCACACCTAAGTCTGACGCACATAAGTCTGACACACATTTGTTTGACACATATAAGTCTGCCACATTAATCTGACCGATACAAGTCTGACACACATTAGTCTGACACATTAATCTGACACATACAAGTCTGACACATTAATCTGACACATACAAGTCTGACACACATAATTCTGACACGCATAAGTCTGACACACATAAGTCTGATACATTAATCTGACAAATTAATGTGACACATACAAGTCCGAGACACATAAGTCTGACACACATAAGTCTGACACGCATAAGTCTGATACACATAAGTCCGACACACATTAGTCTGACACATATTATTTTGACACACAATTTTATCACACATAAGTCTGACACATATTAGTCTAACACGCAAAAGTCGGACTTACTTTAGTCTGACACACATAAGTCTCACACACAAGTCTGCCACATTAATCTGACACATACAAGTCTAACACACATAGGTCTGACACGCATAAGTCTGAGACACATAAGTCTGACACACTAATCTGACACATACAAGTCTGACACACATAAGTCTGACACGCATAAGTCTGACACACATAAGTCTGACACACATAAGTCTGATACACATAAGTCCGACACACATTAGTCTGACACATATTAGTCTGACACGCAAAGGTCTGACATTCATATGTCTCAAACTAATAGGACAGTCACACCTAAGTCTGACACATAGAAGTCTGAAACACTTTAGTCTGACACAAAAAGCATGACGCAATAAGTCTGACACTCATGAGTCTGACAAAATAAGTTTGACGCAATAAGTCTGACACACATAAGTCTGACACACTTAATTCTGACGCAATAATTCTGACACAATAAGTCTGATACACATAAGTCCGACACACATTAGTCTGACACAATATATTAGTCTGACACGCAAAAGTCAGACATTCATAAGTCTGAAACTAATACGACAGTCACACCTAAGTCTGACACATATAAGTCTGAAACACTTTAGTCTGACACAAAAAGCATGACGCAATAAGTCTGGCACTCATGAGTCTGACAAAATAAGTTTGACGCAATAAGTCTGACACACAAGTCTGACACACATAAATCTGACACACAAAAGTCTGACACACAAAAGTCTGACACGCAGGTCTGACTAAGTCTGAAACACATAAGTCTAACACACAGAATTCTGACACACATAAGTTGACACACATAGGTCTTGTTGTATCTGTATCAAAATAATATTTGCTGGCGACATCTGTGTATAATGTGAAAACTAAAATTTGTAATGACACTCTGTTTGTAATAAAGTTAGTCTGCACTGAATAACCAAACGTGTTTTGTATTTTAGGTTATGGGCTACCACGCCAATCACCGTTTTATTTTGTGATAGTTTTAAAGATATATCATTTTGGACACGGTTGTGTTGTGCACGATGAAAACAGCAATTTAGCCAGTGTGCCTAAATTAAAAGGCAGAGAAAACTACGATGAGTGGACAGTTGAAAATGTGCTCGTACTGGAAGGCACGTTACATTGTGTGCGGCTAGTGGTAGGAAAAGACATAAAACCCGAAGACGATGCGTAGACGCGGGCCAAATTATGCCTAACCATTGACCCCGCTTTGTACGTACATATCAAGCAGACGAAAACTTCGAAAGAGTTGTGGGATAAGCTCAGCTTTCTGTTTGACGACTCAGGTTTTTTGAGAAAGATTTCGTTATTGCGTCATCTGATATCAATACGGCGAGAAAATTGCGAAGATATGACCACCTACGTGACTCAAATTGTAGAAACATCACAACGGTTGAGTAGAACTGGTTTTGAAATAACTGATCAGTGGACTGGATCATTGATGCTTGCAGGATTACCCGAAAAGTTTTCGCCAATGATTAAGGCCATCGAACATTCTGGTATTGCAATCACGTCTGACGTCATCAAGACGAAGTTGTTAGATTCGGAGCCATTAGAATTGATGGCAATGGCATCAAACGAAACGCAGAATACTGAAGCGGCGTTTGCAGAAAAATGAGCGAAATCAAAACCCAGACCTGGCAACACCAATCAGAGCGGCAATGGTGGCAAGTCAACTTTAAATACCCAAGAGACAGGTGGAAATAAAAACATAACCTGCTACAAGTGCAAAACTCCGGGTCATTATCGTAATCAATGTCCATTGCTAGAAAAATCAAGCAAAAATAAGTCGTCAAATGCATTTAGTGCTGTTTTCTTAAGTGCTCAATATAGTAAAGACGATTGGTACGTGGATTCAGGAGCCAGTGTTCACATGACGGCTATGCAAGTTGGTTGCAAGAAGTTTTGAGTCCTGAGACGTGCCCCGAGATTATGATAGCAAATCATGAGAAACTTGAAGTTTCATGTAAAGGAAATGTTAAAATATCAACGCAGCAAGGCTATGATATAACAATCAAGGATATTTTGTGTGTTCCGAGCCTGATGATGAACTTATTGTCAGTAAGTCAATTGATAAAAAACAACAACAGTGTTTCTTTCTCACACAGTCAGTGTTTAATATACAATGCAAAGAAAAAAATAGTAGCTGTTGCTAACCTAATTGATGGTGTGTATAAGTTGGATTTATGTACTATGTTACAGTACAATATCTTTGTGCTGTATCTACAATCTACATCGCAATCTTATGATCTTTATCGCACGTTCAATATCTATTAAATGTTTCTACTATCCGTGATCAACACGTAGTCGTTAGTATATAAGATGCACCTTTGGATAATTATAACCAGACTATACTACAACTTTGTCTCATTTATACCTAATCATATACTGCCCAGAAGTTTGGCAAATTGGTGACCCCGACGAACGAATACGCAGCAAGAAACATGGCACAATCACCATGCAAGGCGAACATAAATCAGCAAGGAACACTTGAAGTAGCTGCTGGCACCTCGGTTTTATCTCGCATTCCGGAATTTTGGAAAGACCAACCAAGATTATGGTTCACGCAACTAGAAGCCATATTAGCACCACAGAAGCAAGGAGACGAATACAAATACTGTACAGTAATAGCAAAATTATCCAAGGAAGAAATACTACAAGTTAGTGACCTAATCACTTCACCACCGACTACAGATAAATATAAAAACATCAAGGAACGTTTAATTGATTGTTACGAAGAAACAGAACAGCGACAGTTTCAAAAATTAATATCAGAGACAGAACTCGGTGATCAAAAACCTTCGCAGTTATTACGTCAAATGCGAGTCCTCGGGAGAGGAAAAATCAGTGACGAAACAATTAAACTACTATGGTTCAGGCTTTTACCAACATCAGTTACTACGGTTCTAGCAGTTACGGAAGACATGGAAATTGACAAACTGAGCCAAATTGCAGACAAAATAATAATGAATTCAAAAGTAACCGAAATATCAGCTGTTAGCAACGACACTTCAAACGACAACAATACAGCATGCATTTTAGCCCAGCTAGCAAAATTACAGATAGATATTGACGCAATTCAGCAAGGTCAATATGGCTATCGACCCAGCACGCACAATCATTTCAAGAAACGTCAACAATTCCCGACTATGAGGCCGAGAACAAACTATAGAGGAGCAAATCGATTTTGTTACTACCACGAAAGATTCGGAAAATATGCAAGGAACTGCATTAAACCATGCGGTTGGAAACCAATGACTTACGTACGGAACCAGGGAAACGAATAAGAGCACAGACAACGGCGAAACTCTGTGCAATCGAAGTTTTTAATTGACACAGGCGCAAATATTTCAGTCATTAGCAAGCAACAGAGATATTCAATTTTACAAAATGAACAATACACACTATACGCTGCAAATGGGACTAAAATTAGGACTTACGGCGAGAAGACGCTTACCTTGAATTTAGGACTACAACGATGTTATAAATGGAATTTTATAATCGCCGATGTTACACAACCAATAATTGGAGCAGATTTTCTAGAGCACTATAAACTATTAGTCGACATAGCAGGTCGCAAACTTATCGACAAAGTTACAGAGCTGACAACGCATGTAACTTCAGAAAAAGCGACACAACAAACAATTCGTACTATCGCAGTGGGAACGAATTCACGTATTACGCAACTTTTAAACAAATACGAAGACATCACGAAAGAGTCCTCTCTACGCAATGCGCCCAAACATAAGATTGAACACCACATTATCACTACAGGACCACCCGTCGCAGCTCGGGCAAGACCATTACCTCCAGAAAAATACGACATAGCCAAAAAGGAATTTCAAAATATGATAGAGCTCGGAATTTGCCGACCGTCAGATAGCCCATGGGCAAGCCCATTACATATGGTAAAAAAGAAAAATGGCGAATGGAGACCGTGCGGAGACTATCGAATGCTCAATAGCACGACAGTACCGGACAAATACCCACTACCAAGATTAACTGACTTTACATACATATTAGAAAATAAGAAGATACTAAGCAAGATAGATATACGCAAAGCATACCACTGTATTCCTGTTAAAGATATAGAAAAAACAGCCATCATCACACCTTTCGGACTTTTTGAGTACTTAAGAATGCCTTTCGGATTACGCAATGCGGCACAAACATTTCAACGATTCATGGATTCCTTATTTAGAGATTTAAACTTCGTATTTATATTTGTAGACGACTGTCTCATCGCATCGGACAACGAAGATTTGCATTATCAGCATTTAGAAACGGTTTTCAAACGTTTACACGAAAATGGAATAACCATTAATCTCGAAAAATGCGAATTTCTCAGAAGGGAAATAGATTTCTTAGGTTATCATATAACGAGCCAAGGAATACAACCTACCGAAGAAAATTACAAAGCAATCATGGAATTTCCCAAACCGAAAACAATTCAAGAATTAAGACGATTTTTGTAATATTCCACGCGCAGCGGAAAATCAAAGAATTTTAAACGAATATCTACATGGTTCAAAAAAGAACGATAATTCACCTGTTCCTTGGACAACGGAAGCAGACAAAGCTTACGAAAAATGCAAGGAAAGCATGAAAAACGCAGTGTTAACAGCGCATCCTTCCCGCAACGCATCAATAGCGCTCATGACCGACGCTAGTGCTACTTGCATTGGTGGAGTTTTACAACAAAAATCCGGACGCAATTGGGAACCATTAGGTTTTTTTTCACAAAAATTGAGCGAAACTCAACAAAAATATTCTACGTTTGACAGAGAGCTGTTAGGAATATACATGGCCGTCAAACATTTTCACAGATTAATCGAGGGAAGAGAATTTTCAATATTTACGGATCACCGACCTTTGACATACGCATTCTCCCAAAAACCATCATCAAACGATACACCGCGACGGGTCCGGCAGTTAGATTTCATTTCACAATACAGTACCAACATTCAACACATAAGCGGACGTGACAATATTACCGCCGATGCCTTATCTTTAATAGAGGAAATATACGTGCCATCACCTATCGATTACGCTGAATTGGAAAAATGTCAATCAACAGATAATGAACTAAGTAAATTACGTGACAATAAAAGATTAAAATTCAAAAACATTACGCTTCCGGGTTCCACAATAAACATCACCTGCGACACGTCTACTGGAGAAAGCCGCCCCTACTTACCAAAGCAATTTCGCAAACAAATTTTCGATACCATTCATGGTATGAGCCATCCAGGAAAAAGAACTACGAGAAAAATGATAACCCAAAGGTATTTATGGCCGTATATGAACAAAGATATCAATAATTGGTGTAGATCATGTATAGCCTGCCAAAAATCAAAAATACAACGACATACGATATCACCTCCTGGTACATTTATGACAGCGCAACGTTTTGAACATTTACATATTGACATCGTCGGACCACTTCCGATTTCACAAGGGAAGAGATATTTAATCACAATCATAGATCGTTGTACGTCATGGCCCGAAATATTTCCGGTAGAAGATATAACTGCAGAAACAGTAGCCAAGACACTTTTCGAAGGATGGATTACTCGTTTTGGATGTCCATTGCGCATTACTACGGATCAAGGCCGACAGTTTGAATCAAGAATATTTGAGTCACTCTCACAATTTTTGGGAATACATAAAATTAGGACAACACCTTATCATCCGCAATCCAATGGAATGATAGAGAGATTTCATAGAACTTTAAAGGTGGCGTTAATGACAAGAGAATCCAACGAAAATTGGTTAAAAGAAATTCCAACAGTTTTACTCGGGTTGCGGAGTAGCTTGCGAGAAGACACAGGTTATAGTTCAGCAGAGATGACATATGGAACGCCAATACGACTCCCTGGAGGATTTTTTGAGTCATCAGCAGCACAGTTATCAACGTACGAAGAGTTTGTAAAACAAATTCAAAAGGACATCACACAAATGACATCAATTCCGAAAAGAAAAAACCACAACCAAGCTATATTTGTGCATCCCGAACTCAAAGAATGCTCACACGTATTTGTTCGGTGTGATAGAATTAAGAAAGCCCTGACACCGCCGTATGAAGGACCCTACCCAGTAATTAGTAAAACAGATAAAACATTTTGCATTAGAATTAGGGATAAAGAGACAGTGATATCAATTGATAGATTGAAACCAGCATTCATGATCAATGACGAATCAAACTACGTGCCAGATTCAAAGGATTTCTACAGACATTCACACACGTACACTACACGATCGGGACGTAAAGTAAAGCCAGTAGTACGTCTATAAAAAATCGCTGATATAAGCAAGCTATTCGTATATATATTAACATAGATCTTAACATATACCATTAATTCACAACTACTCGTAACAACAAGACATCTAAAATGGGAAATCAAAGTTCTAAGGACCAGATAACATACAATACGGACAGTTGCCTCAATCAAAACGAAGCGGACAAACTCCGTAACCTGATCCAGGAGGACTTACGGTGGACAAGAAATGTTGCAATGGGACAGATTATTTTAACAATCGGCGTGATCCTACTTTGCGGCATAATGAAAACACTGGACAGAAGAATGAAGAGTTTAACGGAAAAAAATAATAAACACTCGTGCAACAGCTAAGTCAAAATTACATACGTCAGCAAATCACACCACAACAGGCGTCATCAAATTCCACCGCGTACAATAGCATTATTATTTATATACATCAGCAAATAACTAGTAAGGTCTAGGTCAAATTTATATTGTAAACATTATTACCATAATATTTTTTTTTTAAAGGGGGGTGTACTGTTACAGTACAATATCTTTGTGCTGTATCTACAATCTACATCGCAATCTTATGATCTTTATCGCACGTACCTAATCATATACTGCCCAGAAGTTTGGCAAATACTACACCAGTGACTAAATGTTTACTTGCCACAGATAGTGTATTGTTATGGCCCAGGAGGTTAGGACACATAAACACTGGCGACTTGAATAAAATGAAGAATCAGAAGTGACAAAATCTAACTGTGTGGTTTGTTGTGAGGGCAAACAATCACGACTGCCATTCCATACAGGAACAAGAGCTACAAAACTTCTAGAAATTGTGCATGCTGATGTATGCGGGCCAATGGAAACCAAATCGATTGGATTGTCAAGATACTTTCTTCTTTTCGTGGATGACTATAGTCGCATGTCTTTCGTATATTTCATGGAAAACAAAAATGAGGTCTTTAAATACTTCAGAGAATTCAAGGTTATGGTGGAGAAACAAGTAAATGTCAATATTAAAATCTTACGAACACATAATGGTGGAGAGTTTTGTTTTAAAGTGATGGAAGATTATTTGAAATCATTTGGTATTATACCTCAAAAAACAAACCCCTATTCACCAGGACAAAATGGTATGTCAGAGCGAAACAACAGAACAATTGTTGAGAAAGCGAGATGCTTGCTGTTTGATGCTAAGTTAGATAAAAGACAGAACACAGAGACAGACTTGGGCAGAGGCTGTAACCACAGCAGTTTATCTGAAAAATCGCTCTATAGCATCAGGTCTTAATGACAAAACACCATATGAAATGTGGCACGAAAAGAAATCCATTTTGAGCCATATACGGATCTTTGGCAGCCCAGTAATGGTGCACGTTCCCAAAGAGAGGAGGACCAAATGGGATAAGAAAGCCCGGCAGCATATTGTTATTGGTTACTCAGAACATGTAAAGGGCTACAGAGTATATGATCCTGTCAAAAAAACAAGTTACTACCAGCCGAGATGTAGTGGTGATGGAGACAGCAATGTCAGGAGGAATGTCCACAACCACTGAAGGGACGTGGTGTGTGGAAGAAGGAATTCCTGTTCTTGTAGGAAATGATCGTTCAGTGGGGGAATATAGCCATCAAGAACGATCTGAATTAGATACTCAGGAAAGCTCTGACAGTGAGTAATCACAGCTAAGAGATGCAGATGAGACCTATGTTCCTGAATCGCCATCAACAAACAGCAGTCCAATTGAGTCACCAGAACCACACGATCAGGTCTTGGATAGACCAAAGAGGGAGATACGGAAGCCAGCAAGGTATAATCAGACGGGCTTGTTGGCTACTGTAGATACTGAACTGACGGTGATGGAAGCCTTGAGAAGTCCTGAAAGTGTACAATGGAGGAAGGCAATGGATGAGGAGTTAGAGTCATTCCGAAAAAATGAAGTGTTTGAACTTACCGATGCTCCAAAAGGTGCTACAATTGTGCAGTGTCGGTGGGTGCTAAAGAAAAAGCTCAAAAGTGATAGTGAAGTACAATATCGTGCGCGATTAGTTGCTAAGGGTTTTACCCAAAAATATGGAGTAGGCTATGATGAGACCTTTTCACCAGTTGTGCGGCACTCAACATTAAAGGTATTGTTTGCGCTAAGTGTTAAACTAGGATTGGACATTACTCAGTTAGATGTTAAAACTGCATATCTAAATGGTCATTTGAAAGAGGATATTTATATGTGTGTTACTGAAAGTTTTGAAATGGCTGGGAAAGTTCTCAAACTCAAGAAGGCAGTGTATGGTTTAAAACAATCCGCCTTAGTTTGGTACGAGAGAGTTAGGGATGTATTATCTAAAAATAATTTTAAAAACAGTACACAGGAGCCATGTGTATTTATAAAGATGTGGAAAGATGTAAAAGTTATTATAGCATTGTATGTCGACGATTTTTTAATCTTCTCTAATAATAAGAATGAGAGTGAGAAAATAAAATTTATTTAAAATTCTGAATATGAAATCAAAGACTTAGGTGAGGTTAAGCATTATCTAGGTATGAATGTTAATGTTCACAAAGATTGTAATAATTATGAGATAACTGTAGATCAGCAACAGTACATTGACTACTCTGTTAGTTACTTGAGCCAATTTAATACTTGCTACAGTGTTGAACATTGGAACTATGCTAAAAGGGTACTTAAATACTTGAAGAAAACTAAAATGTATTGTTTAAAGTTTAGTAGTAAAGGAGAAAGCTTAGAGGGTTTTGTTGATGCTGACTGGGCAAGCGACAGCTTGAACAGAAAATCCTACACTGGATTTTGTTTTGTAATGTCAGGAACAGGTGTGTCATGGCAAAGCAGAAAGCAGTGAGTTACAGCTCTATCCAGCACTGAGGCTGAGTATGATGCGCTTTCTGAAGCTTGTAGGGAAGCACTATATCTAAGAGAACTATTGTATGAGCTAACTGGATCTTTGTTAACAATAAGGTTGAATTGTGACAACCAAAGTGCATTAAAGATGGCCACAAACAATCAATGTCACAATAGGTCAAAACATATTGATGTTAAACATCATTTTGTAAGAGAGATAAAGTGGCAAAATAGAGGTCATTTATTTATCTATAAATGAAATGCCAGCAGATTTGTTGACTAAAGGTCTAGGTACAGTTAAACACTACAAGTTTATGGAAAAATTAGGTATTTTAAAAATGTAATTCTACTCTGGTTTGTACTAATTGTTATGTTCAGTTTATTTTGATAAGTGGGGGTGTTGTATCTGTATCAAAATAATATTTGCTAGCGACATCTGTGTATATTTATTTATTTATTTTTAATACTTCATGCACAAAAACAAATGTACATAGGCGGACTTAATGCCATTAGGCATTCTCTGCCAGTCTACCTTTAGGTGATGCAGAAATAACATGATAGCAGGTGCATAACTAATAAAACACAAAAAAAAGAAATAATAAAAAACCACCAAATTGCAACTGATGGAGTTACTAAAGGCAACTGAAACTTTTAGTAATTCCATCGGGATGGAATTTGGTGTAGATAAATGTGCAGTCATGCATGTAAGGCGTGGCGGGATTGTGGAATCTGAGGGACTACAACTCTCAGATTCTATAAACCTGAGATCACTCTCCGCAACTGATACCTACAAATACCTGGGTATGTCAGAGGGGTTAGGTATCAACGGGGCTGACATGAAACAAGCGTTACAGGAGCGCTTCTTTGGCCGCCTGAAAAAGGTACTAAATAGTTCTTTGTCAGGCGGCAACAAGGTGCGCGCCTTTAACGGTTGGGTCATGCCGGTCCTGATGTACTCCTTTGGCATACTCAAGTGGACCCAGACGGAGTTGGACGCCTTGGATAGGAGAGTCCGGTCGCTGTTGACCGCAAACCGGATGCATCACCCACGTTCGTCTGTCATGAGGCTGTACATCCCGCGGAAGTGCGGGGGTCGAGGTTTTTTAAATGCTAAGACCCTCCACAACCGCGAGGTGTGCAGTCTCAGAGAATATTTTCTCAAGGCCGACGTGGGTATGCACCGAAATGTGGTCGCAGTGGACAAGGGACTCACCCCGCTATCTCTGGCTAAAGAGAACTGGCGCAAACCTGTGGTGCTTAGTACCAACGACCGCAAGGAAGTATGGCAGAGCAAGGAGCTTCACGGACGCTTTTTCCGGGCCCTTCATGGGCCCGACGTAGATTTCTTAGCGTCCGTGGCCTGGCTACGCTTCGGTGACCTCTTCGGGGAAACCGAGGGTTCGGTCTGTGCAATTATGGATGAAGTTATGCTGACGAACAACTACCGGAAGTATATCATGAAAGACGGGACGATTGACTTATGTCGGGCATGCCATTGTCCCGGTGAGTCTATCAGACATATTACTTCTGGGTGTTCTCGTCTGGCTAACGGCGAGTATTTGCACAGGCATAACCAAGTGGCCAGGATTATCCACCAGCAACTTGCTTTAAAATACGGCCTTGTGGATTCTGAGGTACCGTATTACAGGTATGCGCCCGACCCAGTTCTCGAGAATGACCATGTCACGTTGTACTGGGATCGATCTGTTATTACTGACAGGACTATTGTAGCCAATAAGCCTGATATAGTGGTAATAGATCGATCAGCGCGCCGCACAATGATTATCGATGTCACCGTCCCGCATGACGAGAACCTCGTGAAGGCTGAGAAAGAGAAACAGCTAAAATATCTCGACTTAGCCCACGAGGTGGTCGCCATGTGGGATGTGGACTCGGCCATCATTGTGCCGATAGTCGTTACGGTCAATGGACTTATCGCCAAGAGCCTCGACCAACACCTCAGGAGGCTCGAGCTGGGTGGCTGGGTTAAGGGCCTGATTCAGAAGGCAGTACTCCTTGATACGGCGCGTATTGTGAGGAGGTTCCTGTCTCTGGGGCCCTAACCACCGGTAGCTTGGACCCCGTTCCCCATGCCGGTGGATTTCAATTTTTTTATATTTTTAAATGTTTTTTTTAAATATAATATGTATTTTATATTAGAAAATATTTAGAAATACAAAAAAATATGTATTTTAATGAATAAAGGAAACATATCAATATATACATACATACATAAATAATATACATATAAAATAGATACCATATATATAACTCCAATAATAACTATGAATACTGTTGCGTATTCGAGGAGAGAGCGGGACACGTACAATCAAACAAAACAAATACACACATACATACATGATAATACATATTATAATATATACGAAAGATCAATGTTGAGATGATTCTGCCAAAGAACTTAGAAGACGAGTTCTTAGCTTACTTTTAAAAACGTAGCGGCTGGTGGCCATCCTGATTTCCAAGGGTAGCGCGTTCCACAAAAGTATAGATTGTACCAAGAAGGAAGAATGCAAAAAGTCGGAACGGTGAGAGGGACATTGCAGAAGACGATTAAATGAAGACCGAAGATTTTTGTCATGATTTGAGCAGATATATTGAAATTGTGAAGTAAGATAAGTAGGTGAAAAGGGAGAATCTAGTAAGGAGAACAAGGTAGTTAATGCCCTCTGCGCTCTACGCTGACGGATGGGCAACCATTTTAAAAGTGTTCTATACTCTGACACATGGTCATACTTACGCAGATTGAAAACGAATCGAATGCAGTTATTCAGAAGACGGTCAAGTTTATTGAGTAGATCTGCATTCAGGTCGTAATAGCACACATCACCATAATCAATCATTGGAAAAATCAATACCTGCACCAGCATCGTTTTCGTTTTGTATGGAAGTAAATTTCTAAGTCGGTAGAGGGACCGCAATGTTCCCGTGACTTTTTGGCTAACATTGGTGATCTGCGTTCGCCAGTTCAATGTGTTGTCTATGTGCAAGCCTAGGTTCTTGACATCAGAGCTGAAAGGAATGGTGGTACCGTCAAACGTAATCGAAGGCAAAGGTATACCTTCCACTTTGCTTATAGCACGATGGCTTCCTATAACTATGGCCTGGCACTTAGTTGGGTTTACTGCTACTCCAAATCTATCTGACCAATTTTTAATAGCCACCAAGTCCCGGTTTAGCTTGTCAACCGCATCAGGTATCTCTTCAAAGACGCCATCTAGTTAAAAAAAATATGTAAAAAAAACGACTTGTAAAAGTGTCTTAAAAGATCTATTTACAGAAATAAATATCATTTCATTTCATTTCATTTCAATCCTCGCTTGACAGTACATCTGTAAGTCATCGGCATAAAGATGATACGCACACTGAAGTTCAATCGTTAGGAAGTTAATAAAAATAGAAAATAATAGAGGAGAAAGAATACCGCCTTGTGGAACGCCAGTTTCCAAGTCATACCAACTTGATGAGGACTCACCAGTGTGAACTGACTGCTGACGTTCCCGAAGATAAGAAGAGAACCAGTTTAGTGCCTCACAAGAGACCATGAGATGGGAAAGAATGGACAAGAGTATAATGTGAAAACTAAAATTTGTAATGACAATGTTTGTAATAAAGTTAGTCTGCACTGAATAACCAAACGTGTTCTGTATTTTAGGTCTGTTACACATAAGTCTGACACACATAAGCCTGACACACATAAGCCTGACACACATAAGCCTGACACACATAAGCCTACCACACATAAGTCTGACACAGTCAATTCTGACACACATAAGAGCGACACAATAAGTTTGACACACATAAGTCTGACACATTAATCTTACACATATTAGAGCGACACAATAAGTTTGACACACATAAGTCTGACACATTAATCCGACACATATAAGTCTGACACACATAAGTCTGACACATATTAGTCTGACACATAAATCTAACACACATAAGTATGACACACAAAGGACAGTCACACATAAGTCTGACACACGTAAGTCTGACACACTTAAGTCTGATGCACTTAAGTCTGACACAGTTAAGTGTGACACACAAAAGTCTGACAAAGTATAATTGTGCAATTGTATAATTTTACATACGCTGGACACCATGCACCCGCTTGACCCGCTGCCACCGGATGTTCTCCTCGCACTGCTGCCCAGAAATAAAGCCCTCGAAGATAGATACGTAAGCTGTTGCTTATTTGAAACTTAAGATTAGTTTTACCAGTTAAGTGGTACATATGCGAGAAACGCCGTATCTATAAAATTTCGATTAAATGCATATAGTCCGTAGAACACGGGAGTGAAGCCACCAAAGCAAATACAAAATCAAAAGCGAATACAACCTCACGTCAGTACTTAGCTGCGCGTCGTACTGCTTGTACATACGTCTCAAATGAGTTACCATTTTATTTTAAATCAAGCCGTCTTGTGTTTTTAAACTATGTCAAAGTTGTTCCCAAAAACAAAGAAAAGAAGATGGAATATCTTTCCACAGTTAAATATTGTTTAGATTATTGTTGTTATTTATTTTCCCTCTAATATTTCTCGGCTCACTTGGAGCACAAAACCTCGACAGTAATTTGTCTGGCTTGCCAGTTTACATCGAAATAGGTCTACTTGAATTTGGGTAATATACGTTGTGTGTAAAAAGATCGATTCATTTCTATATGTACCTATATGTAACCGTTCAGAGTTGGGCACAATGTAATCAGTTTAATGATTTACTATTACGATATTTTTTTATCATCAATTATGCTTACAGATTGACAAAGGTAATCATAATCAGTGATTTATGATTATTAGTTCGTAATATTACATAATACCTATTACATAATAATGATAACTTTTTCCGATTGATATTGGATTGCATGTATTATAATTTTTTTATTTGAGATCCAAGATGGCGGACATTATTTATATGTAAATAAATTCATGTGGGTGTGATTTCGGAGGTTTTCCTGAGTGCTGATTACACAAATGACATTAGTTTGGAAATCCAAGATGGCGGATATATATTTCTCTAATAAATTCATACGGGTCATATGGGTATCAATTTCAAGGTATCTTAGGGAGCTGATTATGAAAATAGCATTAATTTTGAAATCCAAGATGGTGGATATTATTTTTCTAAATAGTATGGGTGTCCATTGCAAGGTTTCTCAGGGTGCTTATGTAGAATATGAAATTAATTTCGTAATCCAAGATGGCGTAGGTACATAAATAGGTATATGTTGGAATTATTTATATTTTTCCATGATAATATTATGTATACCTAAATGTAAAAGTGTGTACGTAATTATGCATATTTATGTACTCATTAAATAGTACGCTCGGCTACACAACAAGCTATACAAATCCAGTATCGACTGACCTCGCATTGTAAACGCTTTCCACACAATGCAACGCCCACCTCTACTGTATGTGTGTCAATCATGTGTGTGTCACTCTAGTGTGTGCCATACAATTATACAATTATACAATTATACAATTATACAATTATACAATTATACAATTATACAATTATACAATTACTAACTATACTTCAGTCTATTACTATAAGGCTGATTATTACAAATTACGAAATAATAAAGTTTTGCTCTGAGAACAAAGAAACTACAAACGTTTATTGTTCAACTAAATTTGACATATAACAATTATATATTTTTTTATAAATATTAAATTAATATTCATTTGTCATCGAAGATGACAAGCCCAAAAACAATATTCTTATTAACATAGATATTACGAAATAGATTAAAGATAATGCATTATTTTCTTTACATCTCTCCCCATAGGGAAGAAAATTTACGGGTAAATTTTCTCTCAAGACTACCTCTCTAGTCTCTATTCTTTTTTTCTTCATCTCGCGTCCATAACAGGTTTTGGAATAAGTTTCGCTATATGAAAAAAAATCGACTCCGTTTTCTTGTGACCTGTATCGATTCTAAATTTCGTTTTTGAAATTTCTTCAATAATCTTAAATGGTCCAATTTTTATTTCTTCTAACTGTTTTCTATTTAGCTTGTTTCCATTTTCCACATACACCATATCTCCAACTTTAAACTCATGGTATTTTCTATTTTATCAAATAAAATCTTGTAGTAGTTATGTGATTTTATTGTGTTTTCTTGTGCAGTTTTTCTATCTTTGACCCAGTCATTTTGTGATTTTTTATGTTTCAATTCTTTTGGCAATATCGTTATATTATTCCAATGTGACAAAGATGTTCACGTATAGAGACGTAAGAGAATTCATGTATATTCTTATAAGTTTTTTACTGAATTCTTCTGAAAGTATTATTTATTTCTTTATTTCTGACTTTTTTGAAGTATATATTTTGTTTGTTTATCATTTTACTTTTATTCTTCTGTATAAATAAAGAATAGAATAAAAATAAAGAAATTTCTATTTTGATATTTTTGATCTATTATAATACCTTCTAGATTAATCAAGTTTACAAGGTTCTAATACGGGATTCCTACTTAAACAGTCTGCTTCCAAATTGTTATTTCCCGGTGCATACTTTATATTGATTTATGTGTATCAGACTTATATGTCAGACTTGTGTGTGTGTCAGTCTAATGTGTGTAGGTCGTATGTACGTCAGTCTTTTGTGTGTCAGACTTATGTACGTCAGTCTTATATGTGTCAGACCTATGTGTGCCAGACTTAAGTGTGTCAGTATTAAGTGTGTCAGTCTTGTGTGTCAGACTTATGTGTCAGACTTATGTATGTCAGACTTGTGTGTGTCAGTCTAATCCGTGTAGGTCGTATATACGTCAGTCTTATGTACGTCAGTTTTTTGTGTCAGTCTTATGTGTGTCAGACTTATAATTGCCAGACTTATGGGTGCCAGTTTAATGTGTGTAGGTCGTATTCTCCTCAGTCTTATGTGTGTCAGACTTGTGTGTGTCAGACTTATGTGTGTCAGACTTATTTTTCAGACTTGTTTGTGTCAGATCGTATGTACGTCAGTCTTGTGTGTCAGACTTATGTACGTCAGTCTTATGTGTCAGACTTGTCTGTCAGACTTATGTGTGTCAGAATTATGTGTCAGATTTTTTTTTTTCTTTGGGGACCTTACAGCTACTTACTATTAAATAACAAATTAGATAAATAAATGCTAATAACAAGCTTCCACAGTTAGAAGCGTATGTGTCCGACTTATGTTTGTCAGACATCTGACAGAAAGAATCTGACACACATAAGTCTGACAAATGTAAGAATAAGAATAAGAATAATTTATTTGCAAGAATACAAGTACAATAAGTTGTCATGGTTAGTGTAGTTTTATCATACTCTACCAGATGACTGGTGTGCAAATATCAATTAATACATCAAACATGAATTAATATAATTAATACAATTTAAAATTCAATTCAATGTAAATTTTTGTAATAATTAAGAATAAATAAATTAAGTAATGTTACAATTCAATGTCAAGTACATACAATTATTAAAAAAGGTCATTTTTATTCAATTCAACTCGACACTTAAAAACTATTCCAACTAGCCACAACCACAAACAGTTGCAGTCACAGTTTATCAGACAAAAATTCCGAAATATTATAACAGCACTTGGTTAGAAGAAATGATTTTAAATATTTTTTGAACAACTTAAGATTTAGGTTTTTAATAGGTGGTGGAATGTGATTATATAAAGTTGGGGCCAAGCAAAACACGCTCTTATGCATAAGAGCCGTATTAGATTTTACTACACATAGCCTACTGTCATCCCTTCTACTCCGGGTATTTATTTCCGATAGTTTTTTAAATAATGTCGGATTAGTCTTAACGAAAATAGCTACTTCATATATATATAGTGGGTAGTGTCAATATCTTATATTTGCTAAAATACGGTTTACACGTGTCCGTGGAGTCTCATCCGAACATTGCCCTGATGCACCTTTTTTGTCCTTTAAAAATCAGTTCCCTATTACAAGAGTTTCCCCAAAAAATCACTCCGTATCTCAAAATTGAGCCAACAATGCCATGATAGGCTGTGAGCAGAGCTTCAGTACCTAATGTTGGCGCTAATTTGAACAAAGCAAATGCAGATTTACTTATTCTCTTTTGTAGTTCCTCTGTATGTGCCTTCCAATCATGCCTCCCATCAATTGTCAATCCCAAAAATTTTGATACATTTACGTCTTCTATGCTTGTGTCACCATGATATACTTGTACATTATTTCCTTCTATTGGACGTTGATTAAAATGCATTATCTTTGTTTTTTTAATATTAATTCGTAGATTGTTGTTGTTTAACCATGTTATTATTGATCGAATAGTGTTATTAACTTCACTTTCGTAAGTTAGTTAGTTCTTGCAATTAATGGTTACAGTGCTGTCGTCAGCAAATAACGACATGTGATAATTTGTTACTGTAGGTAAATCATTAATATAAATTAGAAATAGTAGTGGGCCCAACACGCTTCCCTGGGGTACACCATAAGCAACGGTTCTATGACTAGAAACAAATTTTTGTTCCCATTTGGTTTCATAATTTATATGTGAAATTTCTACGTATTGTTTTCTATTTCTTAAATAAGAGTCAAATAGTTGTAGTATATTACCCCTGATGCCATAAGCTTCTAATTTTTTAACTAATATAATTATGTTTCACGTAGTCAAAGGCTTGCGACATGTCACAGTAAATAGCACATATAGGTATTTTGTTGTCAACATTTG
The DNA here is from genome assembly GCA_958496365.1 of Subacronicta megacephala. Lineage (NCBI taxonomy): Eukaryota > Metazoa > Arthropoda > Insecta > Lepidoptera > Noctuidae > Subacronicta > Subacronicta megacephala. Next base: position 80,499 of record OY292526.1, read on the forward strand.
TAATTACCTTGTTCAAAAAATCATAAATGGCCATATTAATTGTTTTATTTTTCCGAAAACCCTTCTGATGTTCAGTCAATATATTATGTTTTTCTAAGTATTTATATAATTGCTCATATATATATTTTTCAAACAACTTTGAGAATACTGAAATCAGTGCAATCGGTCTATAAGACTCCATTTGTTCTCTATTACCTTTTTCGAAAAGTGGTTTTACAACTGCAGTCTTTAGGCGTTCTGGGTATGTACCGACTGTAATGCAAAGATTAACAATATGACTAATATGGATACTGATAATATCTGAAACACATTTAATGATTCTTGTAGAAATGCCATCATGACCTACACTATTGGTATTTTTAAGAGACTTAATTAAATTCACAATGTCAGAATCAGTGCTCGGTGCCATAAACATAGACTTAGCAGATTTATTGATGGAAGATGTAACCCTGTAACCTGATTAGGGGATTGGCTTGATTTTTTCTATGAAAAAGTCATTGAAAGCTTTAGCTATAACTTGTGGATGCGATTCGGTTTTATCACCAATTTTTATGTTAACAATCAACTTTCTTGGCCGATTAAGTTTTGAATGATTGATAATTTCCCAAGTAGTTTTGTGTTTATTCACTGATGATTTGATTTTATATGAATTTTGAGCGCGCTGTGTGAGTTTTATAATTTTTTTATAACGCGTAGAGTACGTTTTAAACGCTTCTTTATTTAAATCGTTTCGTTAAAATCTGTAACGCCATAGAAGTTCCCTTTTTCTTCTACTACATACGCTTATTCCTCGGGACACCCAAAACGGCTTTTTATATGTTTTAATTGTATTTTTTTTAAATGGAAAACATAGTTCGTAGAAAAGAGAAAATATTTCTATGAATTGGTTGTATGCTACATTTGGATCATCAGTTTCATATATTTCAGAGAAAGAAAGGTTTTGTAAACAGTCTCTAAACCTTTTGATATTATCATCGCTAAAGTCACGATTTTTTGAGTACCAATGATTCAATAGACATATTTCTTTAATCGGGTATCTTAAAACTTGAGAAGTATGGTCAGACAAACCAAATTCTATTATTTCAGACTTACATTTATTACCCAGGTTATGTATGAAGTTATCTATACATGAATTACTTATAAGTCTAGTGGGCTGTTCTAATTCAAATTTTAAATTATAATTTAACAACAGACATTCAAAATTAAGTGTTATATTATTACGTTTAATTATGTCAATATTAAAGTCACCGCATATTATAATATTTCGGTTAGATTTTTTGTTTAATTGTTGTAAAAGATAGTCTAATCGGTCAAAAAATATAGTCAGATTATTTGTAATTGGCACTCTATATAAACAAATTACAATGGTCTTAGACTGTAACAATTCAATTCCACAACATTCAAAATTACAGCTTAACGATAATTTATTAATCTCAGGAAGCTCTTTCCACCGGTGTCCCTTTTTTACTAAGATGCATGTTCCCCCTCTTTTGGTATCTTGTCTACTGTAATATGCCGCCAAATCGTAGTTAGGTATTATTAGGTAATGTTCGTAGCCGGACATCATAAAATGCTCGGTAATGCAAATAATATCAATATTTACCTTCTTTTCTTTTAGCTCCGCTAGGCAGACTGTAAGAGCATCTGATTTATTCAATGTAAGTCTGACACACATAAGTCTGACATTGTGTGTCAGACTTGTGTGTCAGGCTTATGTTCATCATCAAACCATAACATTGTCCCACTGCTGGGCATGGGTCTCCTCTCAGAACGAGAGGGATTAGGCTATAGTCCGCCACGTTAGCCTACTGCGGGTTGGCAGACTTCACACGCCGTCAAGAAAATCTCTCAGGCATGCAGGTTTCCTCACGATGTTTTCCTTCACCGTGTAAGCGCGTTATAATTAATTATTAATATTCACATGACTTCGAAAAGTCAGAGGTGCGTGCCTTGGATTTGAACTCGAGGCCTTTGACTTGGCAGTCCAATGGTCATATCGCTAGGTTATCACTGCTGACAGACTTATGTGTGTCAGACTTATGTGTGTCAAACTTATGTGTGTGTTCACTTTGAAACTTCTACTAATCTACTAAACTACTAATCTACTTAGTGCGATCAATCAAACAAATCCCTCTCGCACGACTCGCACTGAGAGGAGACCCGTGCCCAGCAGTGGGACAATGTAATGGGTTGATGATTATAATCAAACAAACAAACAAATCTTCAGCCTTTTAATATTATTATATAAAAAAAATATTATCCTATTATATTAGTTTAGATATAGATAATAAAATTATAAATAAGTTTAGATTCGCCAAATCTTACTCAGGTACCTACTTATTTACTATCCTGTAAACATAACAACATTAAGAGCCCAATTTTAATACAATGTTAGTATATATTTATTGGAAATTCTCAAAATGGTAGTTAAAACCGTATCAAAATCCATTGGAAAGTTAAAATAATTTAGAAGTAAACGCGCAGCTTCGCGGATAGCGACTTTGTTTACTAATTAGAGATAATATTTGCTAAGGTATAATAGTGTTACGCCGAGTAACTAATAGAAAAACGTGGATAGGCCACGAAGGTTCTAGATCCGTCATAGAAGCACGTCGAAACATAAAAGAATGTACCCGACTGCACCGCGCGCAAATAATAACCGTTCAAGGCCAAGGTCACGGGTCAACGCCCGGAAACAATAGGCGGTTAGGTACCTACGCGATATTTATCGACTTATCGCGACCATTCGACTCTGGAATCTTCATTGCGCGTATAAATACCGGTCGTGAGGGCTAGGCAGAGTAGTCTTGTGTTGGAAGCGAACAAGTGAAGATCGAAGTGAGTTAACAAGTGATTAATTGTGCGATATTGTTGAGTGTAGCGTACAACTATAGTGACGTTGTGGTGATTTATTGTTGTGTTTTAGTGTATTTAATTAAAGTGTTTGTTTGTTTATTGGTAAATTGGTGTTAATTAATTTATCCCGAACCCCAGCTCGTAACAATTTGGTGTCAGAAGTAGTGGGATAAATATGCCAGTTTTACCAAAGGACGATACGGAAGGTATTCGTACCAGAAGTCAGCGACAGCAGGAGATGGACCAGAGACGTTCTGGAGTTTCTCCGCCACAACCTTTGGTCCGCCAGCAACCGCTGGAAGAACCAGCCGCTGGCCCATCTGGAGCCCCTCCAACGCCAACAGTTGACCTGGCGGCCTTGATGAAAATGCTCCAGGAACAGCGGCAGCAGGATAAGGAGGAGCAGGCACGCCGCGAGGAAGAGCAGGCACGCCGCGAGGAAGAGCAGGCACGCCGCGAGGAAGAGCAGGCACGCCGCGAGGAAGAGCAGGCACGCCGCGAGGAAGAACAGGCACGCCTTCTGCGGGAGCAGCTGCAGCAGGACAAAGAGGAGCAGGCACGCCGCCAAGAGGAACAGATGGTCCTAATAAAGGATTTACATGGCACTCTTGGAAAACAGCTTGGGGTAATGAAGGAGCAGATGCAGCAGCATGCGAAGCGTATCTCTGTGGTTGAAGATCAGATAGCTGAGATGAGGAAAACTTTAGACGACCTTAAGGCGAGAAACAGAACTGTGGTTGAATCTTCAAGATATGAGTTTAAACTACCACCATTCGACGGAACATCATCGTGGTCAGCTTATAAAGTTCAGCTGGAAGCTGTTAAGAACGCAAACGGGTGGACGAAAGAACAGGCTATGACTGCTCTCATTTTAGGTCTCCGCGATCAAGCCTCAATCGTTTTAGAGGTTCTTGGGAAGGACGTGACCTACGAGCGGCTGGTTGAAATCCTAGAGTCAAGATACGGTGACACACACCTGGAGCAAGTGTATCGGGCTCAGTTGAAGCATCGTGTGCAAGGCAGTGATGAGACCTTACAGCAGTGGTCCCTGGAAGTTGAGAAACTAGTTAGAAAAGCGTACCAGTCTGACCCCACGCTTATTGACGTTTGTCTGATGGTTGCGTTCGTCGATGGAATAAGAGATGTGGACGTAAGAGCCGCTGTGAGACTAGGGCACCACAAGACCTTGAAGGACGCCTTAGCTCATGCCTTGGAGGTGGAAGCAGCAAGATTCGACTATGGAGCCCACCGAGTTAAGGAGATCGTGGAAGTAGTTAAGTGCTACGCCTGTGGAAAAAGGGGACACCTTCAAGCTAGTTGTTGCAAACGTCGTATATGGAAGGAGGACCGATCTAACGAAGAAAGGAAGTGTGTGGCTGCTCCTAGATGTTACATCTGTGGAGAAAAGGGTCATCTCCGAATGAGTTGCCCGAAGCGAAGAGGATCCAGTGGAAGGTCTACGAGCAGACCTGGTGTTGTAAGTTGGAGGAAAAATGGAAACTGCGCAAAATCTGATGTCCGGCACGAAGTCACAGTACCTGTGAGGATGTTAAGAACAGATATGAGTCATGTAGAAAAAGGAAACTCTGAGCATGTCAGACAATCAGACCAACAAACGACCGAGAGGATGAAGACCCGCTACGACCGCAAGATGAACAACAAGGGCTTCGACCAAGGTTCACTAGTGTGGCTACATAACCCAGTGCGCAGCAAAGGAAGGTCACCTAAGTTACAAGCAAAATGGGACGGTCCTTACAGAGTAGTAACTAAGATTAACGATGTCACCTACCGTATACAAAAAGGACCAAGAGGTGCCCCGAAGATCGTTCATGTGGATCGTTTAGCGCGGTATCATGGATCTAATGATGCTCGGGACGAGCATGTCTTAGGAGGGGGCAGTGTTACGCCGAGTAACTAATAGAAAAACGTGGATAGGCCACGAAGGTTCTAGATCCGTCATAGAAGCACGTCGAAACATAAAAGAATGTACCCGACTGCACCGCGCGCAAATAATAACCGTTCAAGGCCAAGGTCACGGGTCAACGCCCGGAAACAATAGGCGGTTAGGTACCTACGCGATATTTATCGACTTATCGCGACCATTCGACTCTGGAATCTTCATTGCGCGTATAAATACCGGTCGTGAGGGCTAGGCAGAGTAGTCTTGTGTTGGAAGCGAACAAGTGAAGATCGAAGTGAGTTAACAAGTGATTAATTGTGCGATATTGTTGAGTGTAGCGTACAACTATAGTGACGTTGTGGTGATTTATTGTTGTGTTTTAGTGTATTTAATTAAAGTGTTTGTTTGTTTATTGGTAAATTGGTGTTAATTAATTTATCCCGAACCCCAGCTCGTAACAATAGGTTAGTAGGCACGTACTGATTCCCATCTTTTGAAAATTTATGAAATCTCAAGTTTTCATTATTACTTCTAGATAGGGTAGGATAGAGTAGGATGCCGACAAACAACCGTAAACTGAAAACTTAGCGCTAGCGCGGGCCATACTTGAAGCTCAGTACCGACGCACAGTACATATCGGGCGGACGGGACGCCTGCGAATTAGAGTCGGGGGGACACCGCTCTGCCCCACAACCCACCTCATCGTTGACCTGTCTAGACGGCGAGTTACCCCACTATTAGATTCAAAGATTCAAAGATTTATTGCTTACTAAGTGTACATTAAGGTGTTACATTACATTTTAGTGAACTTATAACTTAGCGGCCTTTTGCAAGCATTGTAATATGGAGGGCTATACGAATTAATTAATATTTCTATTTGTTTAAATTATTAACTCTAATAACAAAGTGTATTTATTTATTAAATTATGTTATGTATAAGTAATATTATGAATTATAAATTATTATTTCTGAATTAGAATACCTATCAATTATTAAAAGTTAGTAACATCACTTAATTAGTAAACTTAAATATTTGTGTGCTATATTAATAATAACAAATGGGTACATGCGCAAGTATGGCGAATGGTTTAAGTATTTAAGTACTCTGTAACTGAATAGAAACATTTCTGAATTAAATATTGCTTTAACATTTTATTAAATAATGTAGGTTTTTTTTCAGTTTTGATACTTTTTGGTAATTTATTAAATATTTTTACAGCCATGTAGTATGGACTTTCATTTAGCATCTTAGTTCTAGAGGGTGGTAAGTATAGTCTTTTTTATGGCGTGTGTTAATTGATTTCATTACACTATGATATTACCTTAATAATAACTAAGTAGAAAACTAAACCTAATCTAATATTAACATTAATTGGCTTCAAACCTCTTTTTTAAGTAGTGCTGATGTTACGATCTTTACCAAAGATTTTTTTATTTAATTTTTGAGGAGATAGAGAGAGGAGATTATTAAAACTGGTTGCACTGCGAGAGAAGAATGCATTTCGTTCATAATTTGTTGATGAAAAAAGTATATGTAGCCGCAGTCTAAAACGTGGGTGGTGCGTATGAAGCTTTATTCTAGAAAGTAATTCAGAGGAATCTACAGTACCGTTAGCGATGTTAAGAAGGAAAGTAATGTCATTAATATTACGTCTGCATTCAAGTGGTACGAAATGATACCTTTTACAACGGTGGATGTAATCCGTTGAGTATTGCTTAGTCATAAAGTATAAATATTTAAGTACACGCTCGAGAACTTTCGCAATCCCTACTAATATTATAAATGCGAAAGTAACTCTGTCTGTTACGCTTTCACGCCCAAACCACTCAACCGATTTTGATGAAATTTGGTACTGGGATAGACTACTTAAAGCTTGAGAAAGGACATAGGCTACCTTTTATTGCAAAAAATAGTTTTGAAGGGGTTAAAATAGGGGGTGAAAGTTGTATGGGAGTTCGTCATTTTTCAAGATAAAACCACGAAACTTTATATTAAGGCACTTGATAAGAAATAAATAAATATTTGTTCTAACGTTTTTGAAAATTCGACCTGTGTGGGGATGAAACAGGAGATGAAAGTTCGTTTAGAAGTCCAAACAAAGTCCCGCTTTCAAGTTTAACCCCGGAACCGATTTGGATGAAATTTGGAAAAAAATAGACCAGACCTTGGGAAAGGATAGAAGCTACGTTTTGTTGTAAAAAAAGGGGTTGAAATAAGGGATGAAAATTTGTATGGGAGTTTGTCATTGTTGAAGATGAAACCATAGTGTAATTAGATGAAACGATGAAACTTTGAATTTAGGCACTTGATCTATATATATATAAAAATCAATCGCCGTTCGTTAGTCTCGCCTAACTGCAAAAACGGCTTGACCGATTAAAATAATTATTTTTGTGTTTTGTTTGTCATAATACAGGGGTGGTTTAAGAAACTAAGTTTGAAGTAAAAAAAAAAAGTAAAGTAAAAAATCTTGGTTTCGTCTTGCGACAGGCAAAAATATTCAACAACTGACAGGCCATTACAATACTCTACAACTCATTTATCCGCAGTTTATTAGAAACAAATAATGTAATCTGGAACCCACATGAAAAAATCTACACCCTGCTTATAGAGCAAGTTCAGAAGTCCTTTGCTTGCTATCTCTACCTTAAGCTATATGGATATTACCCATACATGTACCCGACACCATTCGTGCTAGGGATGGTTACTTACCAGAGTTTAGAGGTTAGACGGAATCTTACACTCGTGAAATATTTGATCCTCCTGATTCGTGGTTCCATCTTAAATCCTTCCTTACTGCGATACATTTCTATCAACGTTCCACTACCAATTAGACCTACGCTTCGCCATCGCCAACGGCCTCTATTTTCGGTGCCTCAAGCCAGTACTGTGTCTTAAAACAAGTCCCTTGTACTTAGCCCTTACCCTCATCAATAACATTTTACAATATGATCAATCCCTAGATGCCTTTACAAGCACTGAACTGAGTTTTCTGAGTACAGCAAATCATTACTTGGAGTCCATTGCCACTCCCAGGACTATTTCTCCGTCTTAGATTGTTATTTTTTAATAATTTTATTTTTTTATGTTGTATTGATTATGCTTATTTTTTGTTATTTTTTAGGATTAAATAATTAATTGCCTGAGATCGAATTTTTCTTTCACTAGATATTTTCTTTAATTAGAAAATTCAGTTCGTTGTATTGATTATGTTAATTTTATTTTCTCCCACATTTTTTTCTATTGTTCTCAATTATTGTACCTACCTATTAATGTTTAGTATTGGAAATGTGCTTTTACTTTATAGGTACTTAAATATAATTTAAACGGAATAATTATTATTAAATAAATTACGGTGGAATAAAGTTAAATACTCGTAAGAAAATATAAAATAATAATACAAAATATAAATATTAGTCTATTATACAATGTTAAACTACTTCATTTTACTGCTCAATGCTATGTACGTAAGTATCATACATGTACGTATGTCATACATGATGTAGTAGTACTCTGTGATATATACTTAAATATTGTATAAATATGTATGCTGTACACACGGCTACACATTAAGCTATACAAATACAGTATAGGCGGGTCTCGCACTGTGAATTTATATAGCTTGATGTGTAGCCGTGCGTACTATTTAATAAATAAATAAATATGCATAATTACTTCATATTTAGGTATATTATCATGGAAAAACATGAAAAATTCCAACATATTTATTACAATAATTTTACACACATAAAATCTTAGCAGCCTTTGTTCTGCACCAATTTCTTATAGTATTGCCGTTTAGTCGTGAACATCGAGAATTCGTTTCTAATTTCGCTAGATAGTGCAATCGTACCATCAAATACTTTTCTATTAAAATTTACCTATGCCGCCTTGGATTAAAAAAAGGGGCAAAAGAAGTGCTGGAAGAAGGAAATTGTCCTGGCTCCGCAACATCCGACAATGGACTGGGATAAGGAAAGTGGAAGATCTGTTCAGACTGGCTCTGAACAAAGAAAAATTTAAAAGGATGACTGCCGACCTTCAGTAGTGGAGAGGCACCCAAAGAAGAAGAAGCCTTGGATTACGAAATTAATTTCATATTCTACATTAGCACCCTGAGAATCCTTGCAATGGACACCCATAGTATTTAGAAAAATAATATCCACCATCTTGGATTTCAAAATTAATGCTATTTTCATAATCAGCTCCCTAAGATACCTTGAAATTGATACCCATATGACCCTTATGAATTTATTTAGAGAAATATATATCCGCCATCTTGGATTTCCAAACTAATGTCATTTTTGTAATCAGCACTCAGGAAAACCTCCGAAGTGACACCCACTTTAATTTATTTACATATAAATAATGTCCACCATCATGGATTTCAAATAAAAAAATTATAATACATGCAATCCAATATCAAATAATGTCCACCATCATGGGTTTCAAATAAAAAAAATATAACACATGCAATCAATCATGCATCCAATATCAATCGGAAAAAGTTATCATTATTATGTAATAGGTATTATGTAATAATACAAACTAATAATCATAAATCACTGATTATCATTACTTTTGTTAATCTGTAAGCATAATTGATGAAAAAAAATATCGTAATCGTAAATCATTAAACTGATTACATTGTGCCCAACTCTGAACGGTTACATATAGGTACATATTATAGAAATGAATCGATCTTTTTACACACAACGTACTTTACCCAAATTCAAGTAGACCTACTTCGATGTAAACTGGCAACCCAGACCAATTACTGTCCAGGTTTTGTGTTCCAAGTGAGCCGAGAAATATTAGAGGGAAAATAAATACCAAAACAATAATCTAAACAATATTTACCTGTGGAAAGATATTCCATCTTCTTTTCTTTGTTTTTGGGAACAACTTTTACAAAGTTTAAAAACACAAGACGGCATGTTTTGAAATAAAATGGTAACTCATTTGAGACGTACAAGCAGTACGACGCGCAGCTAAGTACTGACGTGAGTTTGTATGCGCTTTTGATTTTGTATTTGCTTTGGTGGCTGCACTCTCGTGTTCTACGGGCTACGTCTGCCTATTTTACTAGTCTGAGGGGCTCACCTATCCAAACCAAATGTTTAGGCTTTGTTCGGACTATTTAGTAGATGGTTTATGTGAAGTTTGCATAAAATCGGTCGAGCGGTTCTTCATATATTATAGTACAGAAAAGCCAAGAAACCACGCGGGCGAAGCCGTGGGTGGAAAGCTAGTATCAAATAAAATTAAAATGTTCTTTATTGACCTTATATCTATACATACATTTTTTAGGTATTAACTTATTCTAGACGGGCGTGTGATCGTCCTGCACACTACTAATGTTCTTATCCTACTAATACTACATATCTACTAAACTACTAATGATACTAATACTACTTATACTATTATTCTACTAATACCTACTAATCCTACAAATACTTCTAATCTACTAATCTACCAATCTACCCATCTACTAATCTACTAATTTACCAATCTACTAATCTACTAAACTACCAATCTACTCATCTACTAATCTTCTTATCCAGCAATCTAATCATCTACTAATTCTAATATTCTACATACTTAAACTATTATTCTACTAATATCTACTAATCTACTTATCTAATAATCCACCAATCTACTTACCTACTAATCCTACTAATACTACTAATCTACTATTCTACATATCTAATAATGGTGATCGACCAGTCTGCCGTTCATGATCCTTTCTAGAATCTTTTTTTTTATATTTTCTTTACTAGCTGACTCGGCAAACTTCGTTCCGCCTTAGATTGGGGGTTACACATAGGTTGTCATTCGGTAAATTCTGGACAAATTGAATTTGACGTTTCGTTTCAATCCTATAAAATAAGTTAAAGCGCCATCTGTACGAATATTAAGTACTAGATGTTATTTAGTTTATGAGGATATGCTAAGAGATGGCGATATTGTTTCGACGACAATTGGTCGCTTAGATCAAGTACGGCATCCTCACCCCCCTGCACAGAACACATAAACCATAAAGCCCCCCTGCACCAAAGTGAAGCGAGCGAAGGACTTGAACTTGACTGGTTGACTTGACGTCGGACATGAAAATTTGTCAGAATTGTGCTGTGTTGCCGAAAAATTTGATTATGGGTTTTTCCAATCGAATTCTTATTTATTAATTTCTTTTTCTAAAATCAATTAGGTATAAAGTTAGTATTACTTATAAAATAAAAAGTAACTAACATAACTATAAAAACTTGAAAATCAGTCTAAAGAAATAAGTTTTTTGAAGAATCGATTATCTCTTATTTGATTTGGCAACATTATATTAACTGGAAATGAAGAAAATCATTATTTTTTATATTTATTAATTAATTTTTTTAATGTTTTTTAACATTTAATTTTTACGATTGAATATTTAACAATTAGCAAAAAAAACTTGAAATATATGTATAATGTAAAGGCTCAAGAATTAATTAATTTCGCGCCACACCTTATCAGGGTTTGGTGCGATAGTCATTTTTTTTCTTGGTTTTTCGCAACTTATTCAGCTGTAACACATTCATACATGTCACTTGAAACTGCGACCTCAACAATAACTAACTTATTCACGATTGAGTACAAAACCTTTTGCTTTAAAATCGCTAACGTAGGAGATTTAGGTGTAAATTGTCATTTTTGGCCGAATCTACTATCTTACACCAAAAATCTTCGATGATAACGATTTTTAAGCAAAAGTTTTAATACGAAATTTTGTATAAATTTTGACAATTAAATTTCGCGCCCAATACAATTTAAGCGGCGGTAGCCTAATGGCTAACGCGTCGGACTTGCGATCATGTGGTTGCCGGTTCGAACCCCACCCATTGCACTACCGACGTGAACCCACTTGTAACACAAGCATTTAGCTTAGCACGAGGGGTTAACAAGAATACTAGTAATGTGTGATCCACATTGCTAGTAAGCTTTTTTAAGAAAATAATAAAAAAAATACCAATGCTTTTGCCTTTAGCGTCAGGATTGGGCGCGAAATTCAAACTTTTCTTGGTTTTTCGCAAATTATGTATTTGGCTTTAACACATTCTAGGTACACACGGCTACAGGTCTATGTGTAGCCGTGCGTACATGGTAGTGGAAATTGCGACACCAACATTATTATAAAGGAAATTGTCATTTTTGGCCGAAGCCACTATCTTACACCAAAATAATAATCTAATTACATTTCTTATAATCTAATTACATTTCAGCTTATAATTGTATCACATTAATTTAGAGCATCTGCTGCTGAACTAGGCTTATCGCCTGTATTTCAGCACTCAGCGCCTCTAGCCTCGGGTATTTAACCAACTATTAGCTGACTTACAAAAGGAACCAAATTAGAATTATACATTTCTTTAATAAAGTTTTGGACAACAAATTAAGTACTTAACAAAAATAAAAGATGATTGAAATTTGTGTGTGTGATATGAGTGGTGTGAGTGTGATATGAGTTATGTGTTATCTACGTTTGTGAATGTATGTGTGTAAGGTGAAAAGTATAGTATTGTCGTTGTATCCGTAGTATTGCATTTATTGCAAGATTCTTAATAAATTTTCAGATGAAATGATGAGATTGAAATATTCGATGATTACGATTTTTAAACAAAAGTTTTAATACTGAATTGTGAATAAGTTATTGTTGATGTCACAATTTCTAATGCCGTATACCTATAATGTGCTATAACCGAAAAAAATGCGAAAATCTAAGAAAAAAATGAAGTTTGCGCTCAGCTCCGACGGATTCGCTCATCTCCTTTACCACTGTTAAACCACTTGCGGACTTCAGACAGGCTTAGGTATTTCGAACAAACTGTACAATTTCAAAATATCATTTATTCAAAAAATAAAGTAGGTAGGTACTCGTATTATTTTAGTGAGCTTAAAGACTCCTGGAAGTCAAAAATCTACTCTTCATTTAAATCATCTGTATTTCACTTTTTTTCCTTATGCAAAATCCAAAACGTATATTTAACATTCTTGGTACAGTTTGTTCGAAATAAGTAAGCCGATCGGAGGTTAGCCATTCCGAACTAACGCGGTGATAAAATCGTTAAATTAAGTGTTTTAATACATAAATATCGAAATTAGTTAACGAAATAATTAGAAATGTGAAACTTAAACGACTCTAATTATCTTTACAACGACTACTATTAAAATTAACCACTTCTAAACCACTTGCAGACAACTTCTGATCGGCTTACTTATTTCGAACAAACTGTACGTACCTTTTTGTACGTACATACATTGGCACTGTTTATCTGTACAATATGTACACACGGCTACAGGTTAACCTATACGAATCCAGTTTAAGCTGATCTCGAATTGTATAGGCTTCTCATACAATAAGAAGCCAGCGTAAACTGGTTATATATAGCTTGATGTGTAACCGTGCGTACCAACCTATAGAATTAGGCCTAGCAACTAGCAACATTTTTGACATGAAACGTCACGTCATACGTCATAATTACGCCAGGAGAAACTGACTTATTTGGTACAATAAGGTGATTTTCATATGCCAAATAGGTAATATCTTGCAGTACCATTGATTTTAGAAATCAGATGACCTCGCGACAATATCTACGAAGCCGATAGACGATAATGTAAACGACATGACGAGTGCTAAAGACGGCATAGGTCGGTGAGCGCAATGTCGATAGAGTACGTGCCGGTGAGTGAGGGGGAGCAAGACGAGCCCATCGAGCTGCCGACTGAGGAGGACGGCTCCCTGCTGCTGAGCACTGTGGCGGCGCAGTTCGCGGGCGCCAGTGGTCTTAAATACCGTGCTGCCGGGCGTCTGCGCGGTCTGCGGCTCGTGGACGAGCGCCTGTCGCCACCGGCCGAAGGCTGGGCTGCACACCGCTACTGGTGCGCGTTTCCGCGCGCCTCACCCGAACCCACGCCGCGCCCGCGATGCTCTGACCTCATCGTGCTCGGCCTACCGTGGAAGACTGGCGAAGATGCAGTGCGTGATTACTTCGCCGCCTTCGGAGAATTACTCATGGTACAGGTTAAACGCGACACCAAGACTGGGTTATCCAAAGGCTTTGGCTTCATAAAATTCGCAGAGTATGAGTCGCAGTTGCGCGCACTGGGCCGACGACACATGATTGACGGGCGTTGGTGTGATGTTCGCATCCCCAATGGCAAGGATGGTGGTGCAAGTGCACACCGCAAGGTTTTCGTTGGCCGCTGCACCGAGAGTCTGACGGCCGAAGACCTCCGTGAATATTTTGGTGCTTTTGGCCAGGTGACAGATGTATTTGTGCCGCGACCATTTCGTGCATTCAGCTTCGTGACGTTCCTGGAGCCAGAGGTGGCACAGTCACTATGCGGTCAGGACCACATCATCAAGGGCGTTTCAGTTAACATCTCGACGGCATCACCGAAAAGGGAGCGCGGGGCACGCGGGTCGCAGTTGCTGGGCTGGGGGCTGGTGGAAGGTGGCGGGCGCGTCTTCAACTGGGCGGGCGACGCTTGGCCGCCGACAGCTGCGCCAGCACCTGCACCTCCTGCGCCACCGCTAGACAAGCCCTACCTTAAGTATGAGTGATATCACTGTGTACATAACCTCACCCGGACCTGGCTTGTGCCCGCTATGCTGTTTGTTGATCACTGTCAAATTTTATATGAAATGTGTAAATAATATTATTATATAGTATGATGTTGTCCTGATGTTTCAATTAAAAGCTGTCAAAGTTATAATGGTTATCAGCATACTAATTATAAGTCTTCTCACCGTAACATTAACATTTATAATAAATCTAGTCTGGTAATAATAAACTGGAGCCATCAATTTTGAGTAAGGAGCTTTGTTACTGGGTATTGTGTAACTCACAAAATAATGCATTCAGATGGTGCCCAATTTCTTTCATACGCTTTGTATGTAAAGGATGTTCTATATCTATAAAATAGAAAAAAAAAAGGTTTTAAAAGTAAATAAAATCATTTTAATTTAATTTACTCTTGAGACACTTTTCATTTCATACATAAAGCAGCGGTAACCTACGGGTGTCGGACTTGCGATCATGTGGTTGCCGGTTCGAAAACCACCCCATTGCACTACTGAGGTGAACCATCTCGAACCATAAGCATTTAGCTTAGCTATTTTTTCAGAAAAAGCTGACTTATCATACTTTTATTGTAAAACCATACATCCATAAATGATATTGTTAAAAATCCAAGTTGACAACTGCTGTGTACTGACTGGACTGGCCAAGTCCCAAAGACCTCTCACCAAGGCCCTATGTACAAGCTGGACTGTTTTACATTTGTTCCAAAGCCCTTTGATGATATGTATAGCTAAGGGTGTATGTAGATTTTTTAAGTCATCGGATTAAAACCACGAATGCCCTTTTCTAAACAGACTACAAAAACAGGAGGCTCTCCATATTCAACTATGTATAATACGTACTAATATTATAAATGTGAAAGTGTGTAAGTACGTATGTAGGTATGTTCCGTTATCACGTCAACACGGCACAACCGATTTAGATGACTTTAGCATAGAAATAGATTAGACCTTGAAGACGGCTTTATGTGACGGAATATAATTATAATATTCTTTTTATGGGATTTCTCGGCAAACGAGCAGGCGAGCTACCTAATGGTAATTAGTCATCGCCGACCATGGACATCTATAATACCAAAGGAGTTGCAGAGCCTATTTAAGGAGAAAGGGAGTCCCCTTTCTCCTGACTGAGGAAGGAATTACGCCTCCGGCGCATCACGCTCACCTTAGGAAAACCCAACAGTTTACATACTAGTGCTTCTTCTTCATAACGTGTCAATGGCTAACACCTTTGTAAATATATATCTTTTTTTATATTACTTGGGTAAGTGGGCCCAGTAGGTGGCCACATTAATTCTGGCTTCAGTGGCGTTCTTAAGGTCCTCAAACCGAAAGGTACAGGTATATGGACACTGGGCATTCCAGCAGATAAAGAATATTCTGATCAGGTGCTCTACACTCGCACTGGGTGGCGTAATGATCCATAATTCCCCATTTTGCTAGGATGTGTACTACTTGTATGCCCATACCCATGTTGCTAGGACGTACTTGAGTACGCAGTCGATTGAGTGCTTTCCATATAGGGTACTGCAGGTCACGTCCGAGTGGTAGGTTCTCCTCTTGGGTTGCACAAAGTCCGGTGGTGGTGGATGGTATGCTTTTCACAGCTTCTACTACATACTGCTACTTGACGATACGATACGATATTCTGTGTGGGAGGGTAGAACTTCCCCGGCCGTGCCGACCCATTCATGTTGATATGTAGACATGCCATCAAGCAAGCACTACTACTTATGTTTGGGAGACCTCAATATAAATTTGGTTCTTAAATATAATGTAAATGAGCTCATGGAAAGGAATTTTGAAAATGCCACACCTAAGGAGGTGAAGTGGGGGTTAGCACTTTCGAAGTTTTTGTTGGGAACGTAGAATGTTCCAAGAACCAAAAGAAGAAAGTAGGAGTACCTACCTTCATATGTTATGGTCTATATTTTTTTAAATAATTTAAATATTAGGTATACTTACCTATTGTCTGCAAGAAGTCATCACTAAGATAATTGAATAACATAATGGTAGATGATAATATATTTATTTTGTTACGCATTTCAATGTTAACTTTTACGTAATCTGGAACAGCTACGTTTTGAGGCATCTGTCAAAAAGTGGTTCATTTATTGGACAAAGTATAGGTACCTATTATCTGAAGTAAGTAGGTATTCTGAAATTTTGTTTTAGAAGTTAGTTGCAGAGTTAGAAGAGCTAAGGAGAAGCTAACACGGACAAATTAGATAGCTCTAGTCTTACAAATTAACAGCAAAACTTGTTTTCGTTCCGGAGTCCTTGGCTAAGAAAACCCAACACTTTTTCCGTCGGGGGTTAAAAATGCAAAGCCTTTCAAGCAAGTCCTTAAAGTAACAAATTACAGACAAAATCTGTGTTGTGCCTCGACCCTTTAGCGTTTTGTTAAATATCTATAAGATTTCTTACAAGACTTATAGTAGAAGATGTAGAAGTACATCATACAGGTACCTACCTACCAAGCTTACTAAAAATCAGAAAAATAATTCATATGAAACAATAGGGAACACTTTAATCAGATTATGTTTTTACAAGATAAAACAATACAGCGGTATTCGGCATACGGCACCTGGTTTCGACCTGAGGGGTTAAGTGGCCACTTTTGGTACATTTCTCACGCGGCTTCTTAACATAGTAGCAATGCAATATGCAAGCAGCTCACAGAACACGGGCCCTCGCATCGCACGCGCTCATCGTAAATACTTGGCAGCCCAATCGACTCGCGCAGCACCACTACCTACGGCGGCAGTTTCTAAAAACATGAAAAACTATCATGACTTTACCGGCTTATCACTATCCTCGGCTCGGTCAACGCAACATTATATTATGTACCTATAATAAAATATTGCGTTGACCGAGCCGACCATCCTACCTGTATTCCCCGAAGGGCGGCAGAGGTATACTAATATAAGTAAGTAGGTACACCTACATTTCGCCGGTATGTTTAGGTCCTTTGTAGGTAATAGGGGCGAGCTTATTGCGATTAATCGGGCACAAATCCAAACTCTGAGCTGCTTCTAAGGAATTCATAGAAAAACCCAATAACACTTTGCTCGACCTAGGAATTTAATCTAGGACTAGTCTCACTTGAGACCACTACACTTATGAGGCAGTTTATACGCAACGCGACAATAATATTTGTCATGTCATCTAGATATTCACTCACATCATAAATGTGCATGGTTACCTAGATAAGGATAGTCTATATTACGGCCTTAGGTAGATTGTTGCCAGTGGCGGCGTAAGACCTAAATTTGATGTGGGCAAGATTCATTTTGCGGGGCCCTCTGCCTCTGTCCACTCTCTCATAAATTTTACACGCCTTACGCCGCCACTGATTGTTGCAAATTCGAATTGTAGCAATTTCAGTAGGCTTACCTCGATGCACCCGTAGAGGAAGTGGGCGGAAAAGCGAGGTATCTATACGTGAACCAGTAACGTAACGGGACGCGCTGAAGTAAGCAGCTGCCGCGGCGCCAGCGGGCGCGGGCGCATGGCGGAGTGGCGCCGGCGCGGCTAACGAAGCGGCCGGCGCCAGCGCACCCAACACGCTGCGGCCGCGCGTGCCCTCTGCGCCGCGCGCCTCGCGCACTTCGCGCCCCTCGCGCACCTCGCGTGCTATGCGCCGCAGTGGTGGTTCCCCGCCTGCCTCGTGCACCACTTCACCCCTGCACCGTGCGACAAAACCGATTCACATTTTTTATTATTATTATTGTAATCCGGGGCACCTCTGACATGTGCCACGCGCGCCAACGCCCTAACCTTGCCAACTGAAAGTGTTTATGGTCGCTCTCGCTTTGATCGGCTATCTTCGGTTGCCGTCCACTCACTTGAGGGCCATTTTGATTTTGTAGTGTAGTGGTCCATCAATTGTCACATACCGCACGCAAAATTGCTTTTATTTCGCCTAAACAGCTCCAAACAGCGCTATGAGGCTTCAACATGTTGTTGCTTTTGGACAACGGTGAGCAGATGCGATAAGCACTTTGAACTTGGCTTTCATGGACTAGTGTTCATGTAAAATAGTTAATGCACTGCCTTTTGATATCTTTAAAATGTCAGCTATCTTATGCAACTTCACTTTACGCTCTTCCAAAACAATTTTGTGTTCTTTTTTATGTTTTCTGGAACAACAGCCTCATATGAGCGTCCAGAACGTTCAGGATCATTGGTGTCTGCACACCATATTATTATTATACTCTTTGCTGCACGCCCACGTTTAAAGTCAACAAACAAACGTTTAATTCTTGGTTCTGATGGAGCACAGTTCGCGTAACACTTATCGAGCCAAACTTTGCTTCAACAGTATTTTTGCCCATTAAAAAACTAAGTTTAATCAAAACTCAAAATTATTTTCGTCCATTATTTAAATATCCAAAGCAGCGCTACTAAAATCACTGTTACTTAAAAAACAGTTAAAAAGTTATGAAATGTTGACGGGTATCATATAGAGGCCAGTACATTTTGAAAATCAGTAGAATTTGTCCCTAACAGCACATAATCCCTGCTAATCTACTAATATTATAAATGTGAAAGTAACTCTGTCTGTCTGTCTATCTGTTACGCTTTCACGCCTAAACCACTCAACCGATTTAAAAATTTGTTACCGGGATAGACTAAAGCTTGAGAAAGGACGTAGGCTACCTTTTATCGCAAAAAATAGTTTTGAAGGGGTTGAAATAGGGGGTGAAAGTTTGTATAGGAGTTCGTAATTTTTAGGATAAAACCATGAAACTTTATATTAAGGCACTTGATAAGGAATGAACAATGTTAACTAATTTTGATTATTAGCACTCCATATTCTCTGTCAAAAATAAAAAAATACTAGTGAAAGAATTACTTCGATACGTCAATTAGTTCCCGATTTAGAAGTAAAACAAGTTGTAACCGTACAACGCGGGCCGCCGCCGGTTATGGTGTGACGTCATCGCACAACACGCTCAGTCTGGCTCACTCAGTCCGCTCGCAGTCGCGCGCCCGTGCTTTCGAAATTACACCTAAATACTTTTAAAAATGTCCAATCCAAATACTAGGAAATCATGTGTTGTGCCTAAATGTAAAATACAACTACCAATTCGCCGGAAAAGTTGTTTTTATAGTTCCAAAAGACGTTAAAATGCGAAAAAAAATGGATAAAAGCTATTTATTTATTTATTTTCATTATGGCACAAAAAAAATAAATAGCTTCTATCGATTTTTTCGCATTTTAACGTCTTTTGGAACTATAAAAAAACCGGCCAAGTGCGAGTCGGACTCGCACACTGAGTGTTCCGTACCATTACGATTTATGACGTATTAAAAAAAATCTACTGACTAGATCTCGTTCAAACCAATTTTCGTTAGAAGTTTACATGGTAATGTACATCATATATTTGTTTTAGTTTTATTATTCTCTTATTTTAGAAGTTACAGGGGGGGATACACACATTTTACCACTTTGGAAGATTCTCTAACTATTCAGTTTAGAAAAAAATGATATTAGAAACCTCAATATCATTTTTGAAGACCTATTCATAGATACCCACACGTATGGGTTTGATATAAAAATAAAAAAAAATCAGTTCTAAATATGGGGAACCCCGAAAACGTTCTGTTTTTAGGGTTCCGTAGCCAAATGGCAAAAAACTGAACCTTTATAGAATCGTCATGTCTGTCTGTCTGTCTGTCCGATGGTGTCACAGCCACTTTTTTCCGAAACTATAAGAACTACGCTGTTGAAACTTGGTAAGTAGGTGTATTCTGTGAACCGCATTAAGATTTTCACACAAAAATCGAAAAAATAAAACAACAAATTTTGGGGGTTCCCCATACTTAGACTAGAACTGAAACTCATTTTTTTTTCAGCAAACCCATACGTGTGGGGTATCTATGGATAGATCTTCAAAAATGATATCGAGGTTTCTAATATCATTTTTTTCTAAACTTAAAAGTTTGCGCGAGAGACACTTCCAAAGTGGTAAAATATGTGTGTCCCCCCCCCTGTAACTTCTAAAATAAGAGAATAATAAAACTAACAAAAATATATGATGTACATTACCATGTAAACTTCCACATAAAATTGGTTTGTACGAGATCTAGTAAATATTTTTTTTTAATACGTCATAAATCGTAATGGTACGGAACCCTCCGTGCGCGAGGCCGACTCACACTTGGCCGGTTTTTTTCTATTTTTGTGTGAAAATCTTAATGCGGTTCACAGAATACATTTACTTACCAAGTTTCAACAGCATAGTTCTTATAGTTTCGGAAAAAAGTAGCTGTAACATACGGACGGACAGACAGACAGACATGACGAATCTATAAGGGTTCCGTTTTTTACCATTTGGCTACGGAACCCTAAAAACAGAACGTTTTCGGGGTTCCCCATATTTAGAACTGATTTTTTTTTATTTTTATATCAAACCCATACGTGTGGGTATCTATGAATAGGTCTTCAAAAATTATATTGAGGTTTCTAATATCATTTTTTTCTAAACGGAATAGTTAGAGAATCTTCCAAAGTGGTACTAAGCGGGCCGCGGCCCGCGCGACGCGTTGTGACATGACGTCACAAGCGGTCACGTGACTGTTAGCGGGACTCGATATTTTTCGAAACTTTGAATGCCTATAAAATCAAAACTACGAGGTATTTTTGACTACAACAAAAACTAGTGTATTTGTATGTATACAGGCTTTACTGAGACAACGTTTCAAGCGATTTGGCATACCTAGTAACATTCTCCATTAATAAATTTGTTCTAGCGTTTTTCAAATTTCGAACTGTGAGGGGGTGAAATAGGGGATGAAAGTTCGTTTAGAAGTCCAAACAGTCACGCTTTCAAGGTTAACCCCGGTACCGATTTTGATGAAATGTGGTCCAAAAATAGATTAAGACCTACGGAATGGATCTATGCAAAGCTTAGTTGTAAAAAAGGGGTTGAAATAAGGGATGAAAATACGTATGGGAGTTTGTCATTGTTGAAGATAAAACGATGAAACTTGATAAGAAGTCAATATTTGTTTTAGCGTGTTTAAAATTTCTACCCGTGTGGGGATGAAATAGGTCAAAATCGTGTTATCCACGCGGGCGAAGCTGCGGGCGGAAAGCTAGTATATAATATACAGGTATGTTAGTTCCGGGACTTATGGACCGACTTTGTTGTAACCACGACATATACCTACTTACCCGAGTATATCGGCAAATCTATCACTAAGTGGTGGCGGGGGCTGAACCGCGGCATGATGTGCAACATTTGGAACTGGGGATCTGGGATGTTCCGTTATATTTTCTGTATCATTTCGTACTGCATTTCTAGAAGTAGATATGATACAACAATTATGAAAAAACATATGATGAAGAACAAAATTATTAAGTATCTACCTAATGAAATTAGAACGTAAAACTAACCTTCTAGCACGCGAAGCTGGTGGTGGTAAAACTAGCGCAGCACCCACGGCAAAGTATGGAAACCTACAACCATAATCATCAATTGCTTATTTCAGGTAGAATAGCAACTTCAATTAATCGCATGGAATAAAGTAAACATTACTAAGTAGTACAAACGTTACCGAAGTGCCTGAGGAGCAGTGGGACGATCTCGTGGAGGATACCGCATGAGCGCGGCGAGCAACGTCAACGCGGGTGGTGAAGCAGAGGGCACAGCGCGCGCTAGCGGCACCCCTGCACTCGACGGGAAGCGGAACCGGAGCGAATCTGCGAGCGCGTACCCCTCCGGCCACTCGTCTCGATCGGGCGTCCCTAACACAGCACAAATCTTATGCAATTGATCGATCTCCGAGTTTCCCGGGAACAGCGGCCGACAGGTGTACAACTCTGCCATAATACAACCAAGAGCCCACAGATCTATAGGCACTCCGTAGCGCGTGTCGTGTAGTAACACCTCCGGTGCGCGGTACCACCTCGTGGACACATAATCGGTGTAGGGAGGGCGCGACCGAACTTCGCGAGCCAGCCCCAGATCGGCAATCTTGACGAGCTCAGGCCCAGCACACAACAAATTTTCAGGTTTGAGGTCTCGGTGAAAAAAACCATGACGATGCATATGAGCCAACCCTTGTAAAACTTGGTATACGATGTTCCTCAGCACTGGCTCAGGAAACGGACGCTCTGCGTCCCGTATCAATTGATACAAGTTGCCCCGCATGTATTCGAACACGAAGTACAGCGTATCATTTTCGCGTATAACTTCGCGCAGTTTGACAATGTTTGCGTGGTTGAGCTTCTTGAGCGACTTAACTTCGCGCAAGTTCATCGCCTCGTCCCACGAGTAGTACTTGCGCTTCATGCGCTTGATGGCCACCTTCTCGCCAGTGTCCCGCCGCTGAGCCAACACCACGGACCCGTACGTGCCATCGCCAAGCTGCTGTAGCACCAGATACCGATTCATGGTGATGGCAGTCCCACCGCTACATCAAAATACACGCACACTACACGACCACCATATACAATATATAAATGTATAATTTATTTATTTAATATTATATTTTCGGTAAAAGAACAAGATTATGTGTTTAAAAATTTGGTCTTTGCGAGCCTCAAGCATTCATTGAATTTACAGAATATTACTGAATATTATTTAGGTACAGAATACTACATTACAATTAACAAAATTTTTGTTTTTTTAAATATTTGTATAAATAAGTACGGTCAATATTAATTGATCATCCTCTGTAAGCAACAAATGTATGATGATTAATTCGATAAAATTTAATTATTAATTGTAACAAAACCTAAAGGTGATAAAAGTAAACTTAACCATTTGAAATTAAAAACATTCACTATGTAGAAAGTAAACACAATAGAATAATAACAGTTGAGTAATTTAAGATAATAATTATTACAGTAATACAATCATGTTATTTAAACTAGTTTCCATGGTTACGTAACGACTCTAACTTTTTAATTTGATCGGTCCGTTTAGTTAATGTACTCTGTGATTTGATCTCACAAGTCACCACAGACCTAGGTCCGTGGATCTCACTATCATATAAGGAGGGTAGAATTAAGGAGTGTCATCTCTAATGATCGAAAATCGAAAAAAGTGTCCAGCTGTAAGGTGTAAATAACAGTTCCAAAACCTTCCGAAATGGCGCTGGGGTAGACAAAGGGTATCGTATGAACGTAGCAATAATTTTAAACGTATTGAAGTACGCCGCCGTTTTTTAAGGTCTATTAAAAAATGATACACAAAAAATCATCTGCTTTTTTCGACTTTATGAGAATTTTAAAAGGCGCGCCTTTAAAATTCATCCTGATGCTACTGTGGCGCCACCCTAATTTAACGAATTTTTACGGACACTTTTTCTGTACACAGCCATACTATCGCCTCTCGGGTATGGAGTGTAGAATAATTGCCATAAAAAAAGTAAATCTAATCTAATAGGTACCGTTTGACAGTTTTGACAGATTGAAGAATAGGGATCGGGTCAAAGTAATCAGTTCCTACAATATCCGATTCTTAATAAAATTGATATTGATATCTTTTCTTTCAATATTAGTAATCGACAAAAATATTAGATGTTGCTCACCGAAGAATACTTCAGGTCCTATTCGCCTGGGTGCTATTTGCTCTTCCTGGAAATCCTGGAATCCTATTTCGTTATGAAACCCTTCTGCGCGCACGTGTCTACAGCAGTGTTGCCAACTCAGTAGATTTTCCACCAGTTTTGCTGGTTTAGACTACCGTTTTAGCGAATAAATTTTGGATTTAGTGGCTAGTGGATTTTTCTAGTGGCTTTGATTGCTTCAGTTAGTGGTCATCATATCAGCCTATCGCCGTCCACTGCTGAACGTAGGCCTCCCCCAAAGACTGTATTCTGTATTCCTGTATTCTGTGCAAATAAATGTTTTCTTTCTTTCTTTCTTTCAAAGAGCGCCAACCATCCCGGTCTTGGGCAGATCGCATCCATCCGCTGCCAGCCACCTTCTTCAAATCGTCGGTCCATCGCATCGCAGGGCGTCCCACACTACGCTTGCCCAAATGCGGTCTCCACTCCAACACCGGTCTGCTCCATCGATCGTCTGTCCGTCTGCAGACATGGCCGGCCCACTTCCACTTCAGCGTGCTTATTCTTCGCGCAATGTCGGTGACTTTAGTTCTTTGGCGGATGACTTCGTTGCGAATTCTATCCACCAAAAAAACTCCAAGCATTGCTCTCTCGATTGCACGCTGAAAAATCAGTTAGTGGTAAGTTACCACAAAAACCTTAAACTAGTACGATTTACAAAAATACTCTTAAAAATTATTTAAAAAGGGTATAATTTTCTCGTTGCGATAAAACAGAAGTAAAAGGTTCCTGGGTCGAGTTTGATTTGATTCAAAGGGTTACTGTATATTTTCGGACTTGTCTATAAATGATTATTCCCGATTAGTGGAAAGCACTTCTGGTTCGGTAGCGAAATGCAAATAGATTTGAAGAATCATAGATAATCCAAAAAGCACTTGCAGAATTCAAAGGTACGTAACTAATATTAATACAAATTCTGCTTTAGTTACTTTTAGTAGTATATAAATTGAATGTAACAAACTAGCCTAATAGGCAGACAGTTGACATTGTCGATACAGCTCGTGCGAACGCGGAACTAACGCGCCGCCTAGTCATATGGTGGCGGTATTTCATATTTACTTTTCACTAACCGAAAAAGGAAATGAAAGAGACTCTTCTGAAGATGATCATTTTTAGCCAGCTAGTAGTTTTATTTTGTTATTCAATAGTGTCACTATTGTTTTGTTGTTTTATTTCCAAATGACATTTAGGAGCACGAACACTTAGCACGAAATCGGTCGAGTTGAATTAGTGGTTTTCTGGTGGTTTACGAGACCAATAAGTTTATTTATTTATTTATGCACACAACAATACAAAAGTAAATAAAAAAAACATAGGAATAGAAAGTACAAACGTACAGCTTATTTCTAAAGAAATCTCTTCCACAGGCAGACCTGCGACAGGAGAATTTAAAATAAGTAATGTAGACAGCAGTGTGTAAATAAAATATTAATAGGTACTTATTATACACAAACAATCAAATAAGCTTAATAAATAAATACTTATACGATAATATACTAAAACTTACAGTAATAAAATAAAAATAAAATAATAATACAATAAATATATAATAATTAAGTTTAGTGGATTTCTAGTGAGCTACCACATTTGTTTACCATTACCACGTTTTTCATTTTTTTTTCTAGTGAGGCCACATTTGGTGTGTTCGTCAAAATAAAGTTTGCAACACTGGTCTACAGTCTAACATATTATTCTACTCTTTTTATTTTAGTCTTTGGAGTTTAACTAATCTACATTAACTTGGCTGATTTGATCTATGGTATGGATTGAAACTTGAAAGGCCTAGTATATTATTCTACTCTTTGGCTGCGGCCCAATTGCCGTATATGTAAATCCATTTCGCTCCATTCCGCTATAAGTTTACTTTATCTCAATGTCAACGAATGGTTAGAGAGCCCATGATAACCTTAACCAAAACTGCGTTTGATAAATTCTCTACACTCAATAGTTCAATACGGCTGTGGTGAATTATATTTTTTGTATCCGTTAGTAAATGTTTTCAATCTGATTCTACCTTTACGTTTTTTTTCAATAACGTTAAAAGTGACGCTTTACATATACTGCAATTATTATAAGTGCTTTTATCAAAATGGAAATAAAGATAGTTTCATAATAAAG
Organism: Subacronicta megacephala; assembly: GCA_958496365.1. Classification (NCBI taxonomy): domain Eukaryota; kingdom Metazoa; phylum Arthropoda; class Insecta; order Lepidoptera; family Noctuidae; genus Subacronicta; species Subacronicta megacephala. The sequence goes on from OY292526.1 coordinate 106,572, forward strand.
ACTTAAACCTGCGGAATGTTTATGAGACATGAGTGCCGTGTTAACTAGATGTAGAGTGAGTTCTGAGCAACTTGATTTATTGTTGTCGTTTATGGAAGAACACCCCGACTTCGCAGCAGGAAAACAATCAATTTACTCTCGATTCAGTTCAAGTAAGCTTTGGCGGCTGCTGGCGGAGCGGCTGAACGCGGCAGCTGCTGACAGTGGCGGCGCACGCAAGTCCCCCGACAAGTGGTGCCGGGTTAGTAAATATTTAATGATATTTATTTCTGTAAATAGATCTTTTAGAGACACTTACAAAACATGGGAGAACTGCAAGACCCTTCATGGTTATTTTTTTTAAACCACCCAGACATGGGAGCTTTGAGTTGACCTGACCGAACTGACAACATGCATGCATCAGTCATTGTGTAGCTGTAGTTACCATTATTTAGGGAGCTCAGAAACCCATCACACAGTGATACCAGATCAGCAAGGCATTTGCGTATGTCATGCGAATTATTGAAAACTGTCAGAAAACTCTCTTGTATGTTTAATCTAGCCTTATTCAAAATTCAAATTAGTTTTATTTTACCTTGTCCACAGGAGAACCACTTTTTGACAGATGGAACTAGTGATTGCAGAAACTTAATAATGCGATTATCAATCCGATTACCACAATATGATTACTGTCTAGTATTGATTATGGATTGTTTGGTTGTCGAATCAAAAATGGTGCAAGGACAACCAATAATAAATAAATATGTATAATATTCATCTGATTGTATTAATTTTTATATAATATTCATTTTACCTGCATTTCTTTTCAAAAATATTGTTTAATTTATATTAGAGTGGATTCCATTTTCTGATACTGATTTAATGTCATTGTTCAAAATGATTGCACCAAATACATTCGATTGCATCACTAGACACGGTAGAATTTAACTAAATTTAATACGCTTAACAATCATCTTTTTTTTTTGAAAATCCGTTACATTTATGGTATTATAATGTCTGCAAGGAATCATAATTAAGATAATTGAATAACATAAGGTAGATGATTAACTTTTACATAATCTGGAACAGCTACACTATAAGGCAGTCTAAGACATCTGTCAAAAAACGGTTCACATAATGGACAAAGTATAGTACTCACATTTCTCTAAATTCCCATTTGTTGCTTCTTTAAAAGTTCTGCATTTTCTGTTATTATTGACTTGATTGCTTCTGGTCCTAGTTATGCCTTATACTATTGTCAGGCATGACAAGGCCCTCATCATCAACCAATTACATTGCCCCACTGCTAGGCACGGGTCTCTTCTCTGATTGAGAGGGGTAATGCTATAATCCGCCAACCTAGCCTACTGCGGGTTGGCAGACTTCACATGCTTTCAAGAAAATCTCTTAGGTATGCAGGTGTCCTCACAATGTTTTTCTTCACCATCTAAGCTTTTTTTTTCCTTGTCTCATCTTGCAATCAGTTCATTGACTATGAGCAGATGTGTTTTTTTTATTTTATTTATTTAGGATCTCCAACAAAAGCTTTACACAAACATGATACAAAAAAATAGTAATTAACTCTTGCAGGTGTACTCCTTTACTTATAGGAGACCACATGCACAACATAGTTTTGTTTTATGTGTTGTTAGATTACATGTTGTGCAGAGCCAATGCCCCAATGGGTTTGACTCTTTTTAAATTGTATAGCCTAATGCAGACTATCCAGGTTCAGAATTTTACGTCTCTTTAAGCAGTTCATTGAGTCGGGAATAGGGAGCTGGACCGCCAGTGGATTTATGTGGTGTTGGAGACGTTTTTTGTAACTTTTTGACGCGGATCTTATTTCGTCCTTTATTATGTTCAATCTCAAGCAATGATGAACCTCGTAAGTTCTTAATGAACCAGGGTGCGTGCCATTTGTTTCAAGATAGAGTCTTCTGCTCTTTGCATTATATTTATGTTGGAGTCACAAGTGGAACCCCAGAGCTGGATACCGTATGCTCAGATGGGCTTCAGAATGGACTTATAGATTGGGAGTTTATTGTCCAGTGATAATTTACTGTTTCTCTCCAGTAGCCAGTACAGTTCCCGATATTTAATGTTGAGCGCGTCCCTCTTGGCTCTCATGTGGTCTCTCCATGTCAGCCTGCGATTGAGATGCATTCTGTTCTTAACACAGGTGGAGTGTGGGAGCTGTTCGCACAATGTGGCTGGTGGGCAATTTTCTCGTCTAAGGGTGAACGTTACATGGACTGACTTGCATGCACTTGCTTTAATCCTCCATTTCTTAAACCATTTTTGGATGCTTGTTAGGCCGTTTTAAAGAGTTCTGGAGGCATCCACTGGATCTATACTAGAGCTGAGTACTGCTGTATCATCCGCAACAGTAGCGACTGTTACCCCTGGGGTCTGTGGTAGATCTGCTGTGTATATGGTATGCAGTACGGGGCCCAGGACAGAGCCCTGGGGAACTCCGGCATCTATATCGTAGAAGCACGATGTACTTTCCCCCTCTCGTACCAGGAACAGTCTTCCCGATAGGTATAACTCCAGAATGCCATCATATTTATGGGGAAGGGATGCTTTAATTTTATACAGTAGACCTCGGTGCCATACCCTATCAAAAGCCTGCTGAACGTCCAAAAATGCAGCTGAGCAGTACTCCTTCTTCTCCAGTGAAGTCCTGATTGTCTGGCACACTCTATGGACCTGTTCAATAGTTGCGTGTTCTCGTCGAAAACCAAATTGATGATCCGGAATTACTGACGTCCCAGTAATCGAGTTCAGGAGCCTCTTAAGTAGAATCTTCTCAAACAACTTCGAGACTATGGGCAGCAAACTTATAGGCCTGTATGAGGTCACTTCACTGGTCGGCTTACCGGGTTTTGGGACCATTATTATTTGGGCCTTTGGCATTACTTTTCACAGAGTCGGATAATGGCCAGTTCTCAAAGCTCCGTTAAACAAGCAAGTGAGATAGACTATGGCTTTACGTGAGAGTTCCTTGAGTATTTTTTTGTAGATAAGGTCAAATCCTGGAGCCTTTCTGTCGTCTAGCACATTAATTACCGAAATTACCTCTCTTGGAGACGTCGCCTGTATTGGAGTATCGGGTTGGAGGTCTTGTTTTAGGACTTCATTTATGTCTAGCTCATCGCATTCCAGATGGCGTGGATTAGGAGTGAAGATGTTAGCCAGGTATTTTGCAAAAACATTGGCTTTGTCTTGCGTTGATCGTGTCCAAGTATTGTCGGGGTCCTTAATTGGCGGTTTTGGCATAGATGGTTTGTTGGCGTTCCCGCATAGTTTCCACAACGAATAATTTGAGGAGCTGGTAGCAGTTAACGACTCTATGTGGGCTGTAGCAGCAGCATTTGCAGCATCAGTGAGAGGTTCTTTTAGGTCCTTAATTGCTCTATTAAGAGCTCTTTTGTCTGCTGGGTGACGACTGCTATGCCAGACTCTACGCAATCGTCTCTTTTCGAGAATTTTCATCCGTATCTGCTCGGGTACTACGTTATGTCTAACATTTTGGTCGGAGATTTCTGGTGTGCAACTCCAATCCAATCTAAGCGCATTAAAATTAATTATTAACATGCACATGACTTTAACAAGAGGTGTGTGCCTGGGATTCAAACTCGAGACCTTTGACTTGTCAGTCCAATGGTTATGTTACTAGGCCCTACCTTACCAAAAAAATATAAAATAATTATTAACTCTTTATATGTACTGTTTCCGTTGTTCTGGAGACTGATGAGTGTATTAAGGGGTTGTGTTGTGACCAATTGAGTTATTGTTATTATTGCTGCTGTAATGATGAAGATCCTTTTTGATGATGATCATGATGAAGACAAACTTTTCATTTTAGCTTTGAAGTCATCTCATTTTAGTTAGAACCTCAGTTCTCAGATCAAATAAAAAGTTAAGATGGAACTTTGCGAACAAAGAAGTGAGGCCGGCTAAAACTACGCCTTGCCGTGTACAACACACAATTACGACAACGTACTTGCTGTAAAGCATGTCATGTCGGTTGAGAAGCACATTTTCAACAGATGTCACTGACGTCGCCTCAAAGACGTAAATTAAAAATGTGAAGGCAAATTTCGACGTGGCGGGTGGGGGTCGCGGTGGCTTAGCGGTCATAGCGTCTGGTGTACTTAACCAGAAGACGCAGGTTCGAATCCTGCCCGCGGTCGTATTTTTCCTTCACTAAAATAACTTAATAATCTTTGCATGGAAAATGTCTACAAAATACAAAAAGATAGTTAAAAGGTAAGGTGGCATCGTACGACATCGTACTTGCTGTAAAGCATGTCATGTCGGTTGAGAAGCAAATTTTCAACAGATGTCACTGACGTCGCCTCAAAGACGTAAATTAAAAATGTGAAGGCAAATTTCGACGTGGCGGGTGGGATTCGCGGGGCTTAGTGGTCATAGCGTCTGGTGTACTTAACCAGAAGACGCAGGTTCGAATCCTGCCCGCGGTCGTATTTTTCCTTTACTAACAATATACTACTATACTATACTATACAAATAACGTAATAGTGTTTTGTAATTTTTCTAAATAAAATATAAAAAATTGTTAAAAAACATCGGTGAGACTAGGAATGATCTATTGGGCCCGAAGAGATGCACTAAACACCCTGTATAAACTGATCATAAATGTTGTTACAGTACTGGACTGACATAAAGTACAAAGCTCGTAAGAAGTCCGCTGCTGGTGGTGCTCTGGGGGACCTCTCCAGTGCTGAGGAACGCTTACAGAATATATTCAACAGCAGCGGACAAGAATGTAAGTTCAAATTCATAATTATAAGAAATGTAGTTAACTTACATTACTCAAAATGTTAGCAACAATAACTATGTTAGTATTCCTACACTAAAACTTAACCTGGATGAACTGCAAAGTATGTAAATCCCTGCTACAAGCTCAACTCCGAAGCAGAAAGCTTGCAGCAGCGATTCACACACAAGCTGTCCAGTCTGCTCGCGCCACATCGCAGTATAATGGGGCTGGCCCGCACACGGCGCACCAGGGAGGCGCATCTTTTTCGCATCGTAGTGTAAAAACAATCGACGCGAGCTTCGGCAAACATCCCTGATGCGCTGCAGAAACGGGGCAGCCCGCAGGATACGAAGGGCGCTGTACGATTTTTGAGTGTACATAACCCACGGGCTGCACGTGTAAAAGGAAGTGCAATATGCACGAAATAAGGTTTTTTTAACTTCTTTAAAACAACGTGCGAACCTGCGAGCTATCATATTGGCTCTAACCGACAGCGCCCTTCGTTCCCTTTCTATATCATCATTGTCCCTGAGGTCGGCAGTCAATACATGCCCTAAGTATGAATGTATATACCCTCTTTAATAGTACTCCAATTCATAAAAGCTGCAGCTAGCATTAGCTAGCTTATTTAATCTTTAGTTTTTCAAATACTCCTCTGCCAGTCTTTAATAAAAATATATTGGTTTTGTGGCTTTTGTGTTTGGCATATTCATGAACTGACACATATTATTTTAGGTATTGAGGATGATTTGCTAGTTTTAACCTTAGACGCAAAAACGACGGGATGTTATAAGTTTGACGTGTCTATGTGTGTCTGTCTCTGGCATCGTAGCTCCCGAACAGATGAACCGATTTAGATTTTTTGTTTGAACACTTCCGACTTCGCTGAATTAACCTGTCAGCGAAGTCGGGAGTGTTCTTAGCTATGTTTGATGAAAAACGGTCGAGATATAATGCAATGAAGAATGTTAACTAATTTTGATGATAAGCACTCCATATTCTCTGTCAAAAATAAAAAATACCTACTAGTGAAAGAATTACTTCGATACATCAATCAGTTTCCGATTTAGAAGTAAAACAAGTTGTAACCGAACGACGCGGGCCGCCGGTTACGGTGTGACGTCATCGCACAACACGCTTAGTCTGGGTCACTCAGTCCGCTCGCAGTCGCGCGCCCGTGCCGTCGAAATTATACGTAAATACTTCTAAAAATGTCTCATCCCAATACTAGGAAATCATGTGTTGTTCCTAAACGTAAAAATATAACTACCAATTCGGCGGAAAAGTGGTTTTTTATAGTTCCAAAAGACGTTAAAATGCGAAAAAAATGGATAAAAGCTATTTATTTTTATTATGGCACTAAATAAATAGCTTTTATCCATTTTTTTCGCATTTTAACGTCTTTTCGAACTCTAAAAAAACCGGCCAAGTGCGAGTCGGACTCGCGCACGGAGGGTTCCGTATCATTACGATTTATGACGTATTAAAAAAAATCTACTGACTAGATCTCGTTTAAACCAATTTTCGTTAGAAGGTTACATGGTAATGTAAGTACATCATAAATTTGTTTAAGTTTTATTATTCTCTTATTTTAGAAGTTACAGGGGGAGGGGACACACATTTTACCACTTTGGAAGATTCTCTCGCGCAAACTATTCAGTTTAGAAAAAACCGGCCAAGTGCAAGTCGGACTCGCGCATGGAGGGTTCCGTACCATTACGATTTATGACGTATTAAAAAAAACTATTTACTAGATCTCGTCCAAACAAATTTTCGGTGGGAGTTGTTTACATGGTAATCTAAATCATATATTTTTTTTAGTTTTATCGTTCTCTTATTTTAGAAGTTACAGGGGGGGACACACGCACATTTTACCACTTTGGAAGTGTTTCTCACGCAAACTATTCAGTTTAGAAAAAAAAAATTAGAAACCTCAATATAATTTTTGAAAACCTATCCATAAATACCACACAGGTATGGGATTGATGAAAAAAAATTTGAGTTTCATTTCTAATTATGGGGAACCCCATTTTTTGTTATTTTTCTATTTTTGTGTGAAAATCTTAATGCGGTTCATAGAATACATATACTTACCAAGTTTCAACAGCATAGTTCTTATAGTTTCGGAGAAAAGTAGCTGTGACATACGGACGGACAGACAGACAGACATGACGAATCTATAAGGGTTCAGGTTTTTGCCATTTGGCTACGGAACCCTAAAAACAACTTTTCCGGCAAATTGGTAGTTGGAAATCATGTGTTGTGCCTAAATGTAAAAATACTAGTATTTATTATGAAGAGGTTAGATCCATTTGGAGATAAAAGTACAGTTTATTGTTGTGAAGACCATTTTGACGTTTTATTCCTCGCATTTCGGCGGCAAAGAAATGACTATTTGTTGATAAATAATGCGCAACCATTAATCCATCTATTTTTCTATTTTAGTTAGATTATCCGATTGCCCTTTTTCGAATTCTTAATCCATTTTATTAATCGAATAATATTTACTATTATTAGACTATTAACTTAATACGCGGACAAAAACACAATAAAATACTACGCAAGCTATTACACCTACTACTATAACCGCTGGCGACTTGATACCATAGTGTAATTAGATTTTATTACACTATGTTGATACTAAGCGGGCCGCGGCCCGCGCGACGCGTTGTGACATGACGTCACAAGCGGTCACGTGACTGTTTGCGGGACTCGATATTTTTCGAAACTTTGAATGCCAATAAAACTACTAGGTATTTTTGACTACAACAAAAACTAGTGTATTTGTATACATACAGGCTTTACTGAGACAATATTTCAAGCGATTTGGCATACCTAGTAACATTCTCCATTGTCGGGGGTTTTCTAATTTTTAATTTACACCTTGAGATGCTAAGTCTAATATAATTGAGATATATATTTGTTTCTCTACCATCCTCTGGGGATACCAGGGATGGTAAGATTGATGCAGATGTGGAAAAGAGAGTGAATGCGGGAAATAAAGTGATAGCACCATTCCAGTGAATGCCAACCGTCCCTTGTTCGACAAGGAGTGATTAGCCACAACTGCATGCAGTCATGCAGTTGTGGTTAATCACTCCTTGTCGAAAAAGGCACGGTTGGCTTTTTACAATCGTGTGCTGGTACCTACACTTATGTATGGAAGTGAATGTTGGGTATGGCAGAAGAGACAAGAAAATAGAATAAATGCTGTGGAAATGCGTTCCTTGCGTAGTATGTGCGATGTAACTAGGAATGATAGACTGAGAAATAGTGTGATTAGACTGAAAGCGGACTGACAGATGATATAGTCAATAATAGAACTGAATGAAAGACGATTAACGAATGGAATTTATAAGGCGAATGTTAGTGGCAGCGTCGGGCGAGGTCGCCCTAGAAGGACGTACACCGTTTTATCGGCGAGGTTTTACCAAAAAGGTCAGATGCGCTGTACTCGCAACCGGCGCGTGTGTATGAAAAGATGTATGAATGTGGAAGAAGCGAAAGAGATATGCAAGAGACGTAGCAAGTGGCAGTCCATAAATTCTGCCTACCATAGTGGGAAAAAGGCGTGAGTGTATGTATATACCATCCTCCAACTTTACTTAACTCTTTCTTCATATACCACACCTGTATTCCCCGAAGGGTTAGGCAGAGGTGCTGTAATTTCTAACGCTGGTTAGGTTTGCGTCATCAAAGGACTTGGCACAGTTTCATGGTGATCCGCTTGAGTGGCGCTTTCAAACAAGCTTATGATGAAACCACAAAGTTCTGTATATACAGTGATGCTGAAAACATGTGGATTATTATTTATTATATTTTAGCATTAAATAATGGAAATGTTCACAAAGATATGAATGTTCTTATGAAAGCTTTCATATAATAAAAAAATAAGCAGTTAATATAAAAAAATCACAACATAACATAACATACCTTCACCCCTGTAGGCCCCGAAGGATTAGACAGAGGTGTACTTATACACCCGCATTTCGCCGGTATGTTTATGTCCCATACAATAGGGGGCGAGCCTATTGCCATTAACCGGGCACAAATCCAGACTCCGAGCTGCTACTGGGAATTTCATATAACACTTTGCTCGACCTGGGGATCGAACCCAGGGCCTCTAGCGTAGCAGTTGCGATTGGGACCACTAGACCAACGAGGCAGCCTAAATTAAAAAAAAAACAATATAAATAAAAATAAACATTCCAACGTAAATACACTCAGCGGCACGGAAACTGGCCCACACATGAATTTGTGGATAATTTGAAATTAATCTTTTTTTTACATTAAATTAGAGGTAGTTTAACTGAATAAGGGTTTCTCATGATTTTAGAACTTAGTAATTGTAAAATTACTGCACCAATAACTTTTAATAGTTTTTAAAATTACAAACTTTCACCGAAATCAGAATTTTTACACTGTCAAATTAAAATCACTGCAAAACGAAAACTAAAAATTTTTTTTTTATTGTCAATGCGTTTTCGTATTGAGTGTTTCCTCCTCGAGCCTTGATAACCACTTGCATTCGATCTGGCATGCTTTGGATGGTGTTTCTGATGTCAATTTGCTGTATGCGTTCCCAAGCGGGAAGTGTTGCATTTCGAAGCTGGTGAAGAGTCTCAGGAGGGTGGAAAGAGCTCTTAATCTTTTTTTGAGGATTTCCCAGGTATGCTCTATTAGATTCAGGACCCGGCTACGAGCTGGCTACTGCAATTTTTGAATAGCGACCTCTTCAAGGTATTCTTTTACGATATTTCCAACGACTGGGTGTGCATTATCATGCATGAGGACGAATTTATCGTACCCGATGAACCCAGAATGTGGTAGAACATGTTCCTGGAAGACCTCCTCGATGTATCGAGCTGCAGTTAACCGGATGTCAAAGATAATTAACTCCGTACGATCGGTCCGAGCTTCGGAACTCATTCTCGTCAAAACCATTACAAACTGTAAGTTTCGTTAGAGGTTCCCTCCATGGAAACTTACAGTTTGTTTGGTGGTTGTAGTGTTTGTACTTCTATATCTATTTAATAGATATAATAACACTGTCTCACATACATAAGCAGTAGCCGACAGCTTGACTTAACAGCTGTCAGTTGGCATAATGGCAGTGTGACCATTGCCTGATATAAACATATGTCATGAGAGATTATGAGAGACATAGTGGAGGCTAGTGCTTGGTGTATTGGTGAGCCTGTGAAATAATTGTAATAAACAAATAAGAACCCTACAAGTGGCGACGAGGATGGGATTATCTTAATATTGTTAAGATAATTTGTGTTCATGGAAAATAACGTGTAAGGTAAACGCAGGGTAAGACTGCAAAATAAAGGTGTTCTACGTGAGGTGTTTGTGAGTATGTGAATAACATTATGATACTGGGATATGATCAATCTATGTTTCATCTTGCTTTATTAGGGCTTTGTAGTTGAGTGTAGACTACATGAATATCAAGAGATATTGTGTGAATAATTACATAAATAATTTCAAATCATTCGAATACATTTAAAAATTGGCGGGAACACCAATTGAAAAGAAAATCATAGACAATAGTTCGTTTTGTTTTTTATTTTCGATGATAGCACAAGTCTACACAGTCAGTTCCTATTAGTCTGTGGTCGACACTAGAATATGGAATGTGTTGCTGGAAAAAATAAAAACACAAACTTGTATTATTTAGATAATTTTATATAATATAAATAATTAGTCTGGCTAAGTCTATACACATGTTACACCGAGTAACTAGTAGAAAAACGTGGATAGGCCACGAAGGTTCTAGGTCCGTCATAGAAGCACGTCGAAACACAAAAGAATGTACCCGACTGCACCGCGCGCAAATAATAACCGTTCAAGGCCAAGGTCACGGGTCAACGCCCGGAAACAATAGGCGGTTAGGTACCTACACGATTTGTTATCGACTAATCGCGACCATTCGACTCTGGAATCTTCATCGCGCGTATAAATACCGGTCGTGAGGGCTAGGCAGAGTAGTCTTGTGTTGGAAGCGAACAAGTGAAGATCGAAGTGAGTTAACAAGTGATTAATTGTGCGATATTGTTGAGTGTAGTGTACAACTATAGTGACGTTGTGGTAATTTCTGTTGTGTTTTAGTGTATTTAATTAAAGTGTTTGTTTGTTTATTGGTAAATTGGTGTTGATTAATTTATCCCGAACCCCAGCTCGTAACACACACAAAAGTGGTCGCCGTAGAAATTGATATGGGTTCGAAGCCCTCTTTCAACCTTATGGATATTAATTATTTTATTTTATCTTTGTATTAATTTATTTAATTTTCCAGGAAAAGTTCATGCATGACCATGATAAACAAATTCATTTGGTTCCATTAAATTGGTAATGGCTTAAAGGTGCCACCCATGGATTAGCAAAATTGTTCAAGGCGTTCCATTAAATTGGAATTGGATAATGTGGGTTTCCATTAAATTGGAATTGGTTAACGACCACCCACAGATGAAATCTAATGGATTTCCATTAAATTGGAAATGGTTTAAAGGTACCATCCATTAGTTCTTCTAGTTTAGTTGGGCTTCCATTAAATTGGATAGGTTTAAAGGGACCACCCATGAGTTAATGTAGTCTAAATGGGCTTCCATTAAATTGGATAGGTTTAAAGGCACCACCCATAAGGCAGACTAGAATGAATGGGTTTCCATTAAATTGGATATGGTTTAAAGGTACCACCCATGAGTTAAATAGTATAAATGGGCTTCCATTAAATTGGATAGGTTTAAAGGCACCACCCATAAGTCAAACTAGAATTAATGGGTTTCCATTAAATTGGATTTGGTTTAAAGGTACCACCCATGAGTTAAATAGTATAAATGGGCTTCCATTAAATTGGAATTGGTTTAAAGGTACCACCCATGAGTCAATGTAGTCTAAATGGGCTTCCATTAAATTGGAATTGGTTTAAAGGTACCACCCATGAGTTAAAATGTCTAAATGGGTTTCCATTAAATTGGAATTGGTTTAAAGGTACCACCCATGAGTCAAAAATGTCTCCAGGGGCTTCAATTAAATTGGAAATGGTTTAAAGGTACCGTCCATTCAATTGCAGATAAATGAAAGGGTTTTCATTACATTGGAATGGCTTATTCTTCAATTCTCAGTGTCACCTGTAGGTGACCGGGGGGTCACCATAAAAACAAATGGGGGTAGTACATACATTTTCACATTAATTAATAATGACGCGACGATTCTGAAATGAAAGACAGGGACTGAATTGAAAGAAAAGGAAAGGAGTACGGTGGGTGACGGTAAGAAAAGTACGGTGGGTGACGGTAAGAAAAGGCTGAGAAGCCGGAACTTCACCAAGGAAATGAAGTTTATGTGAAAGACATGGTTAGGGCTACTAAACTTACTTCGGCTTTTAATCCTGTCGAAAACGAGAATATTGCAAATAAAAAATATAGCAGTTGATGCTTCTTGTGAATAAAGTTAATTTAAATACTGATAGCAATAACTTTTAAAGTTTAATATTTATGATTACTTTTGATTACCTTATGATTTAATTGATTCAAATCAAATATATAAAAAGGAAGGGATGTAGTGTTTGTACTTCTATATCTATTTAATAGATATAATAACACTGTCTCACATACATAAGCAGTAGCCGACAGCTTGACTTAACAGCTGTCAGTTGGCATAATGGCAGTGTGACCATTGCCTGATATAAACATATGTCATGAGAGATTATGAGAGACATAGTGGAGGCTAGTGCTTGGTGTATTGGTGAGCCTGTGAAATAATTGTAATAAACAAATAAGAACCCTACAGTGGTAATGGGTAAAACCGCTCTCTTCGTTTTCCCCACACTCGTTCGCGACCATCTGGAGCACATAAAGCGATTCGACACTCATCTGCGAACAGCACTCTAGCCCATTGCTCGTGTGTACAGATGACGTGCTCAATTGCAAATTGAACTCGAGCTACTCGGTGCTGTCCTGAGGAGTAACTGATCGCGTGCTGGTCTCTGGGTTTTTAAATTAACTTCCTCCATTTGTCTTCTCACCGTATGCTCACTAACATTTCCGCATGTTGTGATTTTAAGCCGATGGCGAATCTCAACCGCGGTATGGTAACGGTTTCTCAAATTTTTGAGGACAATAAAGCTGTTATCCAGAGCCGATACGCATATGACACCTCCACGGCCTGGTCTGTGGGAGAAGTGACCCGTCTCCTGGTATCGTTTCAGAGCATATTGCATTGATAAACGAGGTACATCAAGAGCAACAGCCACTTCACACTGTTTCAGCCCTTGGTCGATTAATGCAACCGCCTGTTCAACCTGTGCTGGTGTTAATCATGGCATTTTTATTGGTTTTTAAGCACCTTTAGGAGTGGAATTAAGAGCACGGAATCACAATAATTGAATAACCTATCATCAAACATCCACAACACACAAATTTAAAGCTTCAAGTTTGTGGCTAAAATTACCTGATTCAACTAAAAGTTAAAAGTGACGTCACAGTGCACTCGAAACATAGTGAATTAGCCTCATGAACGAGGGGAACACATTTTTTACCTACCTCCATAAGAAACAATCATTAGAAACACTTAAAGCTCCTGTTATCAAGAGTAATCGCGAAATAAGCTTTTGTGCCACATTCCGTGCCGCTGAGTGTATGTATACCATCTTTCCTGAATACAGTAGTGACTATAGATCTTAGAGTGTATCCTCAATTTCTGTAAGTTACTTTCCATTAGCTTTTTTGTTAGTTTTGTATCGTTCTTAAAGTATGTATAAGTTTCCACTATGCACGCTAGCTCTAACAATGGGTCCCAATTTCCATGCAATCTCGCCATTCTTCTTTAAACACTCCACTGCCACTGGGTCATGGATTTGGAGCGGGCCCACAGATTGCTGCTGTACATGCTGTACTGCCCCAGTAAAAGTAACACTTCAAAGCTTTCTGCCAATCTTTCTACACGTGTTGCTGGTGCTGCCGAGATACTTTAGCGAACCCGGCAGTGAGCGGATGCCAACGAGGATAGCCTTTTCGGCCATCATGTACAAAAGATGCGCCGGGTACGCGCCAGCTCCAACAAAATCCTGAGGACATTGGCTGACCGGTGGGATTCTGCGATTCTGGGGCGACGGGTGCGACTGCACGCAATCAAGTAGACATTTCGTTGGGTCGGTCG
>OY292526.1:120704-156704 GCA_958496365.1 Subacronicta megacephala
GGGTCGAACAACTTGTATTCTTGCATTCAACTATATCCGTACTGATAATTATTATAGTTTTTGCTATTTATGATGAATGTGTATTTTTGTTTACATGTAAATGTTTCATTCAGAAGAAACCAGACTCGCTAAAATCTCAAAGTTATATTATTGTCAGTGACGCTTTTGGTAGAAGGACGACATTAAATAAAACGTCAGTTTATAAAGATCCTCCATCTCACGAAATCCGATTGGCTATCTGATCTGTACCTCGACCATGAGTTTATGTTATAAAATGACGATAGGTAAACAAAATCGCTAGCGTGATAACGTGCATCGGATAGATTTCGATGGCACTTGTACCATGAGTTAAATTGTTGATTACGTCACACGCTGTGGTAAGCTCGATCGTAGATTTCCGTAGCATGTCGTTCGGTTGGCATTAGTATGTTTATAGTTAACTTCACGCTTAATATAGTCATCCTTTTCTATCAAGGCGTGAACAAAAGAGAAATAAAATAATGCTACTTTTACCGTGTAACCCGACTAAATAGAAAATGTCATGCGTGTGTAAGGATATATTCGTAATGGTGTGATTTCGTTTTTTTCTTCTTTATCATAAACAAAAATGACGTTGTCATGGATTGTATTACTAGTCAAATTGTAAACAAATATCTATTTGTTAATGCGATCGTTGTATAATGTTGGTTATTAATTACTCATAATTCATTTAGTTATTTATTACCTTTGTTTAATAGAATTTCTTGCCTGTCCTGTAGTTGGAAATTTGATGAATCTTTTAACTAAATTCTCTTAAATAAATATGCATATGGTTTCTTGTGAGAAGTAATTCGCTTCGCCAACAATGCTTTGGTAATCCTCATGAGCATGAAATAGTAACACACATAAAAGCTGCAACCGAAATACGTTCTAAGTACGGCAAGTACTTGATAGCATAACATACCATCACGCCTGTATTCCCCGAAGGGTTAGGCAGAGGTGTAATTATAGCACCCACAAATCATCGGTATCTTTAGGTCCCATGTAATAGGGGGTGAGCCTATTGCCATTAACCGGGCATAAATACAGACTCCGAGCTGCTACCGAGAATTTCATAGAAAACCCAAAGTAGGCTAGACGTAGAAGTTCGTAAAGTTTCACGAACTTCTGTTCTCTAATATTTTCTAGTGGATATCCAGCTAGAACTCTCATATCTGCCTATGTTATTCCTTGTTCGCGGCGATTGTCTTCATATTCAGCCACGGCTAACATATTCCACGCTAAATATGCTCTCCCAGAATTTTTTATCAACAAAACTTTATACTACCTATGAAATAAGTCATTCACGGCAAAATTTGTCAGTGAGTTACGTTACTTTTATGGAAATGGTTTTGTTCGATTACGTTAGTCAAAATAATGACTCATGGTGCCAAATTTGTTTATCTGCCATACAAATCCGAGTCGCTATCGGATTGCTTTCGCTAGGTGAATTACGCATCAAAACGTTGTAATCTCATACTACCGATTTTAGTTCCTTACGTAACCGCTAGAGGCGTTGGAGGGTTTTCCATGCAAATATTTTACGGCGGCGCTAGCGTTTTTACGTGATAAAACTCATGGTCGAGGTACTGTATGTGTAAACGTAAGGAACAACAGCAATCTTGAAAGCGATTATATATTTAGAACCGACTGTTAGAATACATTCCGTTAAAATTTAGCAAAAGGCAAATTGCATCCTGAATTCCTGACTAGAAACAGTTTGTAATTCCATACACCAGTAACCTCGACTGTTGGCTGTATAATATTTCGTTAATGAAAAACGACATTGTAAATTAAAAATAATTTAAATAAATAATTACTTTATTCTTATGTGGATTGTCCCTCGCGAGCGTCACAATTTTGCTTCGTGACAACGAAGGCTGAGGCTCGCGTTCGCAACGTGAGCGATACGTGACAACTGTACCTCGACCATGAGTTTATGTTATAAAATGACGATAGGTAAACAAATTCGCTAGCGTTATAACGTGCATCGGATAGATTTCGATGGCACTTGTACCATGAGTTAAATTGTTGATTACGTCACACGCTGTAGTAAGCTCGATCGTAGATTTCCGTAGCATGTCGTTCGGTTGGCATTAGTATGTTTATAGTTAACTTCACGCTTAATATAGTCATCCTTTTCTATCAAGGTGTGAACAAAAGAGAAATAAAATTATGCTACTTTTACCGTGTAACCCGACTAAATAGAAAATGTCATGCGTGTGTAAGGATATATTCGTAATGGTGTGATTTCGTTTTTTTCTTCTTTATCATAAACAAAAATGTCGTTGTCATGGATTGTATTACTAGTCAAATTGTAAACAAATATCTATTTGTTCATGCGATCGTTGTATAATGTTGGTTATTAATTACTCATAATTCATTTAGTTATTTATTACCTTTGTTTAATAGAATTTCTTGCCTGTCCTGTAGTTGGAAATTTGATGAATCTTTTAACTATATGAGGTTGATTTAATGCATCTGTCACCTTTTTAATAAATATGCCTATGGTTTCTTGTGAGAAGTAATTCGCTTCGCCAACAATGCTTTGGTTATCCTCATGAGCATGAAATAGTAACACACGTAAAAGCTGCAACCGAAATACGTTCTAAGTACGGCAAGTACTTGATAGCATAACATACCATCACGCCTGTATTCCCCGAAGGGTTAGGCAGAGGTGTACTTATAACACCCACAAATCATCGGTATGTTTAGGTCCCATATAATAGGGGGCGAGCCTATTGCCATTAACCGGGCATAAATACAGACTCCGAGCTGCTACCGAGAATTTCATAGAAAACCCAAAGTAGGCTGGAAGTAGAAGTTCGTAAAGTTTCACGAACTTCTGTTCACTAATATTTTCTAGTGGATATCCAGCTAGAACTCTCATATCTGCCTATGTTATTCCTTGTTCGTGGCGATTGTCTTCATATTCAGCCACGGCTAACATATTCCACGCTAAATATGCTTTCCCAGATTTTTTTATCAACAAAACTTTATACTACCTATGAAATAAGTCATTCACGGCAAAATTTGACAGTGAGTTACGTTACTTTTATGGAAATGGTTTTGTTCGATTACGTTAGTTAAAATAATGACTCATGGTGCCAAATTTGTTTATCTGCCATACAAATCCGAGTCGCTATCGGATTGCTTTCGCTAGGTGAATTACGCATCAAAACGTTGTAATCTCATACTACCGATTTTAGTTCCTTACGTAACCGCTAGAGGCGTTGGAGGGTTTTCCATGCAAATATTTTACGGCGGCGCTAGCGTTTTTACGTGATAAAACTCATGGTCGAGGTACAGACAACTTATCGCTCACGTTGCGAACGCGAGCCTCAGAGGTGAAACAACAATACATTTGCAACATTTCCGCGGGTAATTCTTATTGGTTCCGAAAGGACAAAAGCGAACTCCCGAACAAATTTTTGTTGACATTTTCTTGTTGCGTCTGCACATGAAAAATATGTCAAAATATAGATTTTATATTTCTGAACAATTCATGTTTTTGGTCCGAGATTATTGGAAGTCAGGAATTAAAAATATTCCAGTTTGACGTATTAGAGGTTAAGTTTTGACAAGAAACAATTAAAACAGGTATGAGTGCAAATAAATAAATACCATCATCAGGTATTTCTTACCAGGGTTTCACTGTTTTTTAAATATATTTACAACATAGATATTTTGCATATTTAATGGCAAACTCTTACATATAAGTATTTTATATGCAAAATAACAAAACGATACTAAACGAATAACGAAACGTAACAGTTGTCAATGAGCTGACTGACAGGTGACAGTCGGATGTAATTTTTGTTGTCGTGTTTGTTGCCATATTGGATTCAAGGTTAGAATAATTTTTACGATGTCATGTAATTTATTTTTACAACTAAAACGTTGTGTTCTTAGCACAAAAATAATGTGATCATTTTCGTAGTTATTCTGATACTTTGCATTATGTACGCACGGCTACACATCAAGCTATACAAAACCAGTATAGGCTGGCCTTGAATTATATATTTTAGAAGGTACCATAATGTTTTCGCTTTTTCGTAACCAGCTAAACTTGGTCGGGTTACCACGGTCATTCACTTCCTAATGACTTGAATCGTATTATCTCATTAATTATCCAATGTACTGAGCTGAAATTTTACTGATATACAACTGAACTAAAAAACTAATAATTGACATAACATTCAGTTCATAATTATATCCAATCCAGTGGCCAAATAACACCGCGCGCATCAAGACCGTGCTCGTGAAGAACTCAATATCATCATAACTTGTTAAATACTTACAGGATACAGTTACAAGCTTTAAAATAACGTTTAAAGTAAGTCTTTAGAGCTCTTATTGAGAGTGCTGGGACCAATTGAAGTGTTTTTCTATTTAATGAAATAACCTTTAAGCTATGTATTATTTTGTTTTTTTTTATTGCAGAACAAATTTAAACTAATTCCCAAGAAGCCATGTACAAAATATGATAAGAATCCGCTTAACCATTTCAAAGATCTAGCAAAACCAAAAACGTTACCCCAGCAAAATCTCGAATAACTTCACAACCGATGAAAGAACAAATACAAAATAAGGCACAACATTTACTTCATCTAGACAACTAATTTTATAGCTAGTAATTATTTAAATATTCCCATTAGAAAGATAAAGGTCTGGCTGGGGTAACGTTACCCCAGCAGGAAATGTTTTTGTGAAATAACTAAAAAACTATAAGCGCAACAAATTTAAAAATGTGCGCAACAATTACAGAAGCCGCAAAACTAATTATCTATAAGATTCAAATGACCATTTTCGACACATCTGGCCTGGGTAACGCACACTGCAAAAGCAAGAGAATATAACTGTTTTTTTACTTTTTACCATTTTCTGTTCACTTAAAGGACAATGGCGAAAAAATTGTGGAGGGAATTATAAGCGTCTATTAATGTCATCTTTATAGATGCATATAAAATTATTTCCTACGTTTTTTTCAAGTAGGTAATTAATAAAGTCTGTCTCGAAAAAAAAACATCATATTTGAAAACACAATTGACTTCATCTTTCGTCGAATACTTAGTTGAACATTAAGTGTTGCCATATGTATTTAATTAAATTCCCGGTTACGTAAAGTGTTTGGCCTACATTCAATAATGTACATAATGCAAAGTATCAGAATAAAAATAAATACGAAAATGACAACATTGTTTTTGTACTACGAAGACAGCCGTTTAAGTTGTAAAAATAAATAAAATAAAATCGTAATAATAATTCTAACCTTGAATCTAGTATGGCAACAAAGGCGATAAAAAATGACATCCGTCCGTCACCTGTCAATCGGCTCACTGTCAACTGTTACGTTTCGTTATTCGTTTCGTATCGTTTAGTTATTTTGCATATAAAATACTTATGTGCAATAGTCATAATCAGAGCCATTAAATAGTTAAAATAACTATGTAAATATATTTAAAAAGTAGAGAAACACTGATTATGAAATACCTGATCATGGTATTTATTTATTTGCACTCAAACTTGTTTTTATTGTTTCTTGTCAAAACTTAACGTCTAATACTTCAAACTGGAATATCTTTAATTCCTGACTTTCAATAATCTCGGTCTAAAAACAAAAATTATTTAGAAATACAAAATCTATATTTTGACATATTTTTCATACGCAGACGCAACAAAGAAATGTCAACAAAAATTTGTTTGGGAGTTCGCCATTGTCCTTTAGGGGACGGTGGTGAGAATGGGCATAATTACCGTTAGCATTAAGAACATTAGCACAAAGCTTTGGCAATAGAAGGTGTGTCAGCACGCAACCTCAATGGCACCCACCTGTGGCGTAAAGTCTGTAACGGCTTTCCTTATTTTTAGGTCAATGACGTCATCAGGGTCAGTAAGCAGAATTCGTGACTTGGGATCTGGGTCGGATTTGGACATCTTCTTACTCGGATCACGCAGGCTTCGAAGTCGATCGCTGCCATCCTCTTAAGCGACAAAAAGTTACATTTGAATAGATAGGTATCGAACGAAACCAAAATGCCAACATAAAGAAGATCTAATGGCGACTCGCGCCTCATGATAGTGGTGTGAGTACGAAAATATCGACCTTAGGTGGGAGCAGAGGCGGCAGCGGGCGTGGGGAAAGCGCGGCCGTAGCGGTGTGAGAAGGTGCGCACCAGCTGCGACGCCACCTGCAGGTGCTGCACACCAGCTGCGACGCCACCTGCAGGTGCTGCACACCAGCTGCGACGCCACCTGCAGGTGCTGCACCTGGTCGTGAGGTGTGTTACCTGCAAGCAGCGCGCGCGGCGTGGGGAAAGCGCGGCCGTAGCGGTGTGAGAAGGTGCGCACCAGCTGCGACGCCACCTGCAGGTGCTGCACCTGGTCAGCGCCCACCGGCACATGTGTGCCACCGTACACGAGCACATCTGCCGCCTGTACAATACAAACCAATGCACTCAATTGTTAATTTTGTAAAGTTAATTATATCGTAGGTACAGTCGCCAGCAGGTCAAGGTATACAAAACTGACAAATTTTTCCAAATGATTTTTAACCTTAAATTGTCGAAGGTAAAGTTCAAAATCAACTGAGAAAATTTGTCTTTTTGTGGTAACTTGATGTTCTGGTAGTTTCATGGCAAAAAAAATATTATGATGCCTTTGTGATAAATAAGAGATTAGTGTACCAAAGTAGAATACCAAAACTACAACCATTGAGCAGCGATTGACACAATATTGTAGGGCGGACTACCAATTTTTTTAATGGCAGTTGGAAGCCACTGGTCCAGCGGGGGGACAGTTTCATACATTTATCAATTTGCAAAGATAGAACAGCCATCTGTTAGATGCCCCCAAAAGGTTTATAGTAAAAGTTGACAAAAATGCCAACAGATGTCAGGATAGGCGACCGCCAGTTCAGTACTACCAGAGTAATAATATAAATAATTAAATTAAATTAATCATTAATTACATCCGTAGTATTTAAATATTTGCGAGCATAATATGCTTAGATTAAATATGTGAATATTTTCTTATTACAAAGAAGTGACACCATATTTCTGATCTGGCAAGGTCTACTGATGTAGAGTTGTCATATACCGGCTCTTTCCCAATTTGTGGTAAAAAAGTGTTAGGCTCTTGGAACGTATTTTGGGGTAATCGAATCTTTATATAAAGAAAATTAATATAATTCTATATCGAATTGAATAAATCTTCGTAATTTCACACTTGCAAGTGATGCTTGGGTGTGAAAAGATTTAGGATTTGAAAAGAAAATCTTTGGAAATCCAATGTTGACGAAAATATGTAAAAAGACTGGGAAAATTTCTATCACCTAAATGGCAACCCTGAACTGTTAGTTTTATCATGTGATAAATGTCATATTTACAAAATGGTGGTTGTTGTTTATTGCGCACTTTGCTTTAGAATTAATATAATGGTGGGCTCTTGTCGTGTATTGAATATATTTGCAGAAAACAATATCTTCCCACTATAATATTAATTCTAAACTGCAACCAAGGAAACTTAAGAGGATAGTATCCGCTCCGCGCTTCATACAAACGTAGTTTGGTCTTATCTTGAATATTAACAACTAAAAGTCTTTGAAATTTTGCAGTAACAATCGTATAATTAAAATAAGTGTTCCTTGAATGTAAATCTTCATTTCAATACATAGTTAAAAAGTTACACAAGCTCAAAGATTGGTAATTTTCGATGAAAACGACTCAACTTTATGCTAGTATTTCAAGATAATGTATCAATACAAAACCATTTTGACTCATGGGGAACCCAGATAATATAGTGAATATCCCTTTACAAAGAAAATAATCTACGTAATAACTATATAAAATGAGTAATCTCCAAATTTCGGAACAAGAAATACAAACGAAAACGTTGCAAATGTATTGTTGTTTCACCTCTCGGGCACGCGTTCGCATCGTGAGGGATAAAGACAGGGACAACAGTGCAACTTTGTTGCGTTCGCGACGGACACTTATCTTAAGATAACTTAAGTAAACTAAAACTTCATATAAAATATATAATAATATATTATACATCTATCTATAGTCCCGAATATAATTGTCGGGGGCAACTTTCAGATGGCACTTCGAAATGTATTGGCAAGAAACGGTGCGAGAGGGCTCTCTTTTCCATATATATTATTATACTCTTTGCACTGGTCTTAAGGCGCTTCGCCGAGCGAGCGACGTATACGGACGGGTGATGTTAATGAATAAAATGTTGCCAGTAGTTGGATTTAAAAAAAGACAACGTTTTACTTATTATCAAATTCAAATGTTGCAAATGTTGAAAAATACTTTTTTAAACAAAAAACTCAAGTGGTAAGCATTATACCTTTATTTTAATAAGGGTAAGGCGCTTCCCCGAGCGAGCGACCTTGAGTATTCGATCCTTCTCCGTCCCACACTGCATACCCGCTACAATGCATCGCGTCAGAAATGAACCACAGACTTAAGTTATTATATGTAGAGAGTGCAGATAATACACAAATATTAAAAAAAACTTTTGTGTATACAAATACCTATTTTCCTACAATTTAATTAGCAGTATGTATTATAACGTAGGTATATTTATTTATCTATTTGGCTCTTCACAAATGAGTACACTGGTAAAATAACAAAAGAGATACATTGTCACTAAATATCTAAGTGCCCCATTACTTGAAGAAGAGCACTGCATGTCCTATGGTATGCGGGTAACAGCAAAGTTAGCATAATGGTGGATAGATAGGTGGCAAATACGCACAAATTAAGAGCTACTCGTGTGTGTTTATTATACATCCGCACATATAATGGTTTCAGAGATACACGATTCTGCAAAACGTTACTCCAGCAGGAAACTCAATATCTCGAAAACCTGAAGACGCACAAATTATATTATCGGCGCACGTTGATGCACAAATATAAGCTCTCTGCCGAAGTACAATATTTCTCTCTCCGATCATTCGTTTAGAATTTTCCCGCTGGAACAACGTTACTCCAGCAGGAATCGTATTTTCATTTTTTTTTTCCAAAACTACAAGACGAATAAATGTTTAATTTGGCGCACATTTACAGCAGATCACGCACTAATTACACGTACCACTCATATCACTCTAGGAGCTACTTTCCTGCTGAAGTAACGTCCACGGTTGTAGGAGGTAATTTCTGGATCTACTGAACCACTGCTACACTATTCCTGAGTGACATAGGTTATGTATTATCTCTGACAATGAAAAGTAACGTATAGATCACGCGGGCGAAGCTGTCGGCTAAAAACTATAAGGTATAAAGAAAAAATATCAAAATAAAAAACTCGACCAGAAATAAACTAAATAATAGTTTATAAAATAAGATCACTCTTCAAGAAGTATCATGTACCTAGGTGTAAGCATGAAATCTAAAATTGTTCTAATTAAAGTAACGATATTTTGTAAAAAACGTCACGCATTTAAGAGTTATATAATACTTATACCTACTAAATGGCATTATGCTCGCCGCCTACTACATGGGACCTAAACAAACCGGCGAAGCGGGGACCCTTCGAGGACTACAGGCGTGATGGTATGTTAATATCCTTACTAACTCTTCATAAAAGCAAGGTGACATTTTGAACTCACCCCACTAAATACTTATGCTGATGTCATCCTCACACAAGCGATTGACGGGGTAAACGAAAAAATAAACACATTTGCACATTTTTTTTCTAGCCTATTTCGTCCCACTGCGGGGCAAAGGCCTCCGTTCCCTCTTAATTATTTATTACAGATATATTAAT
The DNA here is from genome assembly GCA_958496365.1 of Subacronicta megacephala. Lineage (NCBI taxonomy): Eukaryota > Metazoa > Arthropoda > Insecta > Lepidoptera > Noctuidae > Subacronicta > Subacronicta megacephala. The sequence goes on from OY292526.1 coordinate 130,500, forward strand.
TTTATCTTAGTATGTATGTGCGTGCGATGTAAAGATAAAGGAACCTAACAGTTTTAAGCAAGTGACTGTGTTTGTCTATTTAGAAAGTGTGTTTATTAAGGATCGTAAGATTAGAAGAGTGAATGCGGTAAATAAAATGATCCATATTATTTACGTAACCACCAATATAATCATATAAAATATTATGTCATGTTTGGTCTACGATTTCACAACTCTATAAACTCAAAACTACTCTTTACCGCGTTACTACGGCTTTGGACCTTATTGATATACTAATAGAGTCGAAAATTATAACCGAAGTGCAATAGACATTCCCACTAGTTTGTTTTCTATGTATCAGTAATTTTATTGTTGATAAATGATTATTAATACTTACCAATGTTACAAATTATATAAAATGAAGTTATGGAACGGAAAAACTTTGCTTCGTTCAAAAATTCGTTTTATAAAATTTTGTTTACATTTTATAGGCATAAAGGTATTGTTTGATAAAAATATGAAAGTGTTACCAAGGGGGTTTATTATCACTATGAATAATTGATTAACTTGAATAATTATTCTGGTCGTCAAATGGGCAATCAGATACTTTGTCTCCTTCTAAAATAAAGCATACCTAATGTAATTAATAAATAATAAAATGGAAAAATATATACTTTGCATAATTAGTCATCAAGGTACAAGTTACAGAATTTTATTAAACAGAGCATTTTGACGTTGTTGACATTCTGACTGGTTGCATTTTCTCTAGTACATCGATTGGTTGCAAGACACGGAGCGCAACGAGAGCGAGAGACACAGCCTCCACGTACGGAAGCAAGCAGCGTACTGCCGCCCGCTGCCTGAGCATGTTCCTTAAGTATAGCATAGTGTAATGAAATCTAATAGTGGGGCAACTCACCGTCTAGACAGGTCAACGATGAGGTGGGTTGCGGGGCATAGCGGCGTCCCCCCGACCCTTAGTCGCAGGCGTCCCATCCGCCCGACATTTACTGCGCGTCGGTACTGCGCTGCCAGTGTGGCTCGCGCTAGCGCTAATTATAATTTATTTTACAATGCGTTCTAAATGTGCAGTTTACGGTTGTTTGTCGGCATCGTACAGAAATAATAAATGAACACTTAAGATTTCATCGATTTCCAAAGGATGAGTATCGGTAAGTGCGTACTAACCTATTATACCTAAACAAATATTATGTCTACTTAGTAAACAAAGTCGCTATCCGCGACGCTGTGCGTTTACTTCTAAATTATTTTAGCCTTCTAATGGATTTTGATACGATTTTAACTACCATTTAGAGAATTTCTAATAATTATATAGGTACTTGCACAGTATTAAAACTGGGTTCCAGTGGCGTAGCACGAGTCACTAGCACCAGGTGCGGATCCCGAATTGGCCGCCCCTTAATTTTTCAAATGAATAACAAAAAATGTAGGGCATGATAAAACTAAACTGAAAAGTAAACAAATGCTCTCAATAAAAAAAAAAAATTCATTGTTGATACTGTATTTTATTCCACAACGAAACAATCATAAGATACTTGTTTTTTTAAATATTTTTTTGACCACCTGTGAAATGCCGCCCCAGTCAAAGTGCCGCCCGGTGCGGACCGCACCCCCCGCCCCCCCCAAGCTACGCCACTGCTGGGCTCTTAATGTTGATATGTTTACAGGATAATAAATAAGTACCTACTTGAGTAAGATTTGGCGTATCTAAACTTATTTATTATTTTATTATCTATAATATACAAGGTGTTTCTTGTAAGGTGTTAAGTCGGCGCAAGGTGATAGGGGACTACTATTACTACCCTGTATATACTAATCAAAACTATAAATATATAAGGATATAATTATTTATTATTATTTACCTATTTTTTATAATAATATTATAAGATGTTGTTTGTTTGTTTGATCGCACTAAAGTACTGGTTGGAATTGATTTTATTCTTGTGTTGTATAGTTCATTTATCGAGGAAGGCTTTAGGCTATTAACCATCACGCTATGACTAATATAAGTGGAGCATAAGTGAGAAATGTTGCAAAACCGGAAAAAAATGCTTCCTTTTGAGCGATTCTGTTGCGAACGCTGCGTAAACGGTTAAAGTTATGCAAAAATATTGTGTGACGGAAATGTTCCGCTTTAAAGGATCTAAAAAAAGACCCCGACAGCATAGGTCTATCTTTTAAGGTTGACTTAATAATAACCCTTTTATGGTAATAGAATTTGTTCCAAAATAATGCATTATTTCCGAAGGTGTTTAGAATTCATTTTCAATATGAATGAGAATTAAAATAGACTTAACGATTCATTTAGCCCACGTTCTTAGGGGACAAAATTGGAGAAAACTTATAATAATCGCCTAACTCAAATTAAATTGTCACCACCGTGTGATTGCTTCCCATTGCAATTTTTAAATCGTTTGTATGTGAGGATGAGAATCAACTACCTATCTATATTGTGAAATTTAACAACCGAAAATACAAATCATCAAAAAATAAATGTCGCAAATATTTGCCAGTTCAACATCTCTAAAGAGATAAATAAACTGGAGATTTTAACCCCCGTTTTATTTAATCACTTGGCTTGTCGCGAAGAATAAACAATAAATCGTGAAGGTAATATTTTGCTAGAAATCAATACTACTACTAACACATAGATTAATTTGAACTTAAAATCATTATCACCTGTAACCTGTAAATCACCTTTCAAACAAAAATAAAACTAAATCAAAATCGGTTCATCCGTTCGGGAGCTACGATAGCACAGACAGACACGTCAAACTGATAAAACCCCGCCGTTTTTGTGTCGAGGGTTAAAAAGTAAAAGTTAGTCCTTGAAAAATAATTTTGTGACAACCCTAAGCTATTTTCAATGTCTAGACGATTGTCGGCATTTCGACCCAGACAAAGGAGTGTGCCCACTATAGATTTCATTACACTATTTATTTATTTATTTTCCCATAAAGTCCGGCGTCCCACAGGGCTCGCATCTCGGACCTCTCTTATTTAATGTATACATTAATGATGTGGCAACCGTGTTTAAAAAATCTAACATCATGCTTTACGCTGATGACCAAAAAATTTACAAAATAATAAGAAAAATTGAGGATTATCAGGCACTTCAAAATGATTTAGATAATCTGTTTAAATACTGTAAGAATAATATGCTTCATCTTAATGTTACTAAATGCAACGTTATCTCATTTACCAGAAAAAAGAAGTATTTTGAATACTTATATAAACTTAACAACCAACCTATAACGAGGGTGTCCGAGGTTCGGGACCTGGGGATTCAGCTAGACAATAAATTGATTTTCGATCGTCATATTTCATCTGTTACTAAAAACGCATTCGGTCTTCTAGGATTTGTGTTACGGGTTTCTATAGAATTCAAAAATCTGAATACGTTATCACTACATAGTATAAAACAAAGTCGCTTTCTCTGTCCCTATGTCCCTTTGTATGCTTAAATCTTTGAAACTACGCAACTGATTTTGATGCGGTTTTTTAATAGATAGAGTGATTCAAGAGGAAGGTTTATATATATAATACATACATATTTAGCATAATCATGGGTGACTTTAACACATGTCTCCTTAAACAAGACTATCGTTCTTCTTCCCTATGCTCCTTAATAGAATCCAGTAATCTGTCCATTCTTCCGCTTAATGCTACTCATCATTTTCCCAATTCTAATCCATCATTTCTAGACCTAATTATTGTTTCTTCTCCTAATCGTGTCGCTAAGCATGGTCAATGCTCGGCCGATGCCTTCTCCTATCATGATCTTATTTTCCTTTCTTACAAAATTCGTTGTCCTAAGGTAAAAGTTAAAACACTAATGCAACGTAACTTTGGTGCTATTAATATTAACGACCTTCACGAGGATGCCAACACAATAGACTGGTCACCGCTCTTTGCCTCTTCTTCAGTCGACGATCAAGTAAACTTCTTTACAACTGCGCTCGTAAATCTATACGACCGCCACGCGCCAGTGGTAGCAAAATCTAAGTATAAGTGTCGACCGTCGGATTTTAACAGGGAGAGATATGCCTCAATCCGCAATCATTGCAACAAGATGTGTAGGAATGCTCAACGCCAACATATCCATAACTCTGTTCAAAATGGAGATCCAGCAAAAGTCTGGAAATTTCTTAGATCTATGGGTGTCGGGAAATCTCGTCAAGAAACTACTTCAAAAAATATAGATATTAACTCGCTAAATCAACATTTTACCTCTTCGTCTAATCTCGATGAGATAACAAAACTCACAACTTTGAATCATATTTCGTCTCTACCGGCTCCCAGTTATCCCTCGTTTTCTTTTAGTCTTTTCTCCGCATGTGATGTTAAAAAGAGCGTAGTGTCTATTACCTCCAATGCAGTTGGTAGTGACTGTGTAAGTCGTAACATGATTCTCCCAGTGCTTGATATTATCCTTCCTATTATCTGTCACATCCTTAATTTTTCCTTAACTAGTGGCGTCTTCCCATGTGCATGGAAAGATGCTCCCACTCCCGCTGAAAATCATCCCACTGCCAAAAAAGTCCAACCCAGCATCCTTTTCTGAATATCGTCCTATATCCATTTTACCATTTTTATCCAAAGTCCTCGAACGGCCAATATATAATCAATTAAGCACTTTCCTCTCCACATACAATCTCCTTAATCCCTTTCAATCTGGTTTGCGCCCAGGTCATAGCACAAGCACAGCCCTTGTCAATGTTACGGACGATATCAGGTCAGGCATGGAAATCGGTAATCTAACGGTAATGGCATTACTGGATTTCAGTAATGCCTTCAACGCTGTTGATTTCGAAATTCTGCTTGGTATTCTGCGCTCTATTAACATATCTCCATCGGTGACTGACTGGTTTCGTAGTTACCTGTTTGGTCGGCGGCAACGTGTATGTATTGAAGAAGCTCTTTCTTCGTGGAGCAATACGTCTGCCGGCGTACCACAGGGTGGCGTTCTATCTCCTTTACTTTTCGCAGTTTTTATAAACTCCATTTCTAAACGACTACTTTCTTCCTACCATCTTTATGCTGATGATCTGCAGATTTACTGCCGGACTTCCTTAGGAAACCTGTCGCAAGCGGTTGACACAATAAATCAAGACCTAGCTTGTATTGGCGACTGGACGGTTAACCCAGGTTATTGTAGTGGGCAGCTCTAGAACCGTTTCTCGAATCGACTGGTCAACTCTTCCCCAAGTTTCGGAACGCGCTCCGTATTCGTACAATAGTGTCTTGAGTTTTTTTCACTTGTAAAATTAATTATCCGCTATAATACATTTAATTTCTTGCAATAGTCGAATATTAAGTGAAGTGCAATCATACTACCTTTAAGTTTCAACAATTATGCAGTGCGCATAACCGCGGGGATTCCGTGCACTCTTAGTCCAGACACTATGATGATGCACTTTTAGAATAATACTTGATAGTTACTTTATTTCTGAATAACACTTGGTAATTGTTGAAACTTAAAGGTAGTATGATTGTATGTCCGTAAGTCCTGCGAGCGCGCAATCATCACTACACTCTTGCGGTACTACCAACATTCCGAGAGGGCAGCTGGCGTAGCGTTCCAGGGCCCGTTACAGTGCGACCAGTATTGTCCTTGCTACAGTGCGACAAAATTATTCGCCACGAAAATTTAGCACTGATTTTAAATACATATCTCGGCTGGTTCAACTTAGTTAAAAGGGTAAGGGCAGGGTAAAGCAACAGTTATCGAAGAGTCCTGACTTCAAGCGAGTAACAAGATCCAACCGCCTACTACTTGGTGGGCTGAGCGAGCGTCGTGTTCTTGCCGCTGGACTACGGCGACGTGTGACGTGCGTGGTGAATTACGCATACGTGAAATTCACATTGCTCTGCCTAAACCAGGGGGTGACTTGAAACTGGTCTGCACTATAACTATCACGTTTACGAATTGGCCGGCTAATACACGACAGCATTCTACCGCCAATTAAACCTGAGTAAGATGCCGCGTGCACAAAGAACACCCCCACCTGCTGCAGAACCAGGCCCTTCGCCTACCGTTGATATGAATAAAGAAGATAGTTCTCCTGACCATTCTGCCACGAACAAGGTCTCCATCCGGTCGAAAAGACCACGTATGGCTGATTCTCCCAACGCGTCATCTGAGATACCAAGTGGTGAAGCAGTATGTCTGGATGACAAACTCATCGCAACTATCCGCCGTGAGATCGAAGCTGTGATCGCTTCCCAGCTACAGGTTTCTCTGAAAGCGTACCTTAACGAGGAGTTTGTTAAAGGAATCAAAGGATCAAGGATAGTCTTAAATTGCTCAACGACTTAAAGGACTCGGTAACTTTCATGAGCCAAACGTTTGATGATATAAGGGCCGAATTCGACAGAAACAAGGAAACTATTAAGCAACTGAAATCAGAAAATGATAGTCTCAAAAAGTGTGTATCGGATTTGTCTGAGCGTGTTAATTCCCTCGAGCAACATTCACGGCAAAACAACATCGAAATTAACGGTATTCCTGAAAACAAAAGTGAAAATCTTTTGAGCACCGTACTGCAGCTAGGGAACGCTTTATCTTATAACATCCAAGAGCAGGACATCTTGTCATTTGCGCGAATCAGGAAATTGGATTCTCAGAGCAACCGTCCGCGCTCAGTGGTTGATAGACTGAGGAGCACAAGAGTTCGAGACGAGATTCTAGCATCGGTCAGTAAATTCAACCGCGCCCACTTACAAGACAAATTAAATTCTTCCCACTTGGGGTACGGCGGTATTAAAATCCCGGTATTTGTCTCTGAACATCTATCGCCCTTGAATAAAGCCATCCACGCAGAGACCAGGAAGATGGCGCGAATGAAGGGTTACAGATATGTCTGGATTCGCGATGGCCGTATCCTTGTTCGCAAGGAAGATGGCGCAAGTGCCATGCAAATAAAATCACTGCAAGCTGTATCACTGTTGTAAGGATGGTAACATAACATAAATGTGCACAATACCGTGAGCTTCGTTGTAAATTTCACTATCTATTACCAAAACCTACGAGGTATGCGAACGAAACTCCACGACATAAATATGGCAGTCAGTGTTAACCAGTACGATGTCATTGTGGCAACTGAAACATGGCTCAACAGTAATATCAGCGATGGAGAGATTTTAGATTCCTCATACAACATCTATCGAAGGGACAGAGCTTCCAGTGCCTTGGGAAGTAAAGAAGGGGGAGGAGTACTAATCGCAGCATCCAAAACGCTAGACTCTGCCCGCGCATGTCATTGGGAAACCACGGGGGAGGATTTATGGGTCAGAATTAAATTAAAAAACGGGAAGAAAATCAACATCTGCGCTGTATATCTGCCCCCTCCAGTAACTCTTCAGCAACTGGACACGTTCTTTTCTTGCCTACTACGACCAAAGTTGCGCTTGCCCAAACACTCCTTCTTCCCATCCTTGATTATGCCGATGTCAGCTATCTTGACCTTACTGAAGAGCAACTCGATAAACTTGAGCGTCTTCAAATTTTTTGTATACGGTTCATAATCGGTTTACGCAAATATGACCATGTTTCCAATTTCCGCGCCAAGCTCAAGTGGTTGCCAATTCGCCTTCGTCGGAATGCTCATATTCTCTCCCTACTTTTCAATGTGCTTTTCTTGCCTTCTTCCCCATTTTATCTTAAAGAACGTTTTGAGTTCCTTGGTGATACTCACACCCGATTCTTACGGTCATCGGATAACCTGAGACTCAAAATGCCTATGCATTCCACAACTATCTACGACAAATCTTTCTCAGTGCAGGCTGCCCGATTGTGGAATGCGTTGCCAATGCCCATTTAGCGTGCGCAATCACTGTCAGAGTTCAAAAGGCTGGTGAAGGAACATTACTTGTCGCTTTAACTTGTAGGTATTGTAACTAACTTTTCGCTCCTCTTGCTATTTATAGTTAGTATTTATATATGTATATATTATAGGTATATACTCGTATATATAATTATTTAATATTTATAGTTGATTATTTATTATTTATGTTTATTGATATATATATAATATACATGTAAAGAGATTGCATTATGTTTAATTAACCTCTTTCGTAATATCTATGTTAATAGAAGATTGTTTTTGGACTTGTCATCTTCGATGACAAATGAATATTATTTAAAGATTTATGTAAAATGATTTAATTGGAATATGTAAAATTTAGTTGAAGAATAAACGTTTATGTCGTTTCTTTGTTATCAAAGCAACACAAAACTTTATTATTTCGTAATTCGTAATAAATAGTCTTATAAAACGACATTTTTGTTTATATGAAATAAATACACATACAATAATGGAAAAACTTCGTTTTGACTTCGCAATATTACCAGGAAGCGATGGAAAATCAAACGTCTCCTGTATAACCTCCATAGCCACGAGTGAGAATAAGGTATACGCTATACCAGAAGAATGCCAATCTGCTGGTCTTCATAAAGAGCTGATAAAGACAGCTGCTTATACCAAGGTGAAAAATAGTCTAAAGAAAAGATATCAAACACGAAAGGTTTGGATAACAATGACAAAAGAACTCAAAGAAACATATATAGATGAAGATGGTAATGTACAATTTGGAGATCAATATTTGGAGGAAGTTAATCAAGAACAAACTGCTGCCCATAATAAAGAAACAGTTACATTGAAAAAAATATTAGAAAAGTTAGTTCAAAATACACAAGAAACTAGGCAGCAGACCTTAAAACAGATTGCGGAGAAGTTTGTAATCGAAAAATTTACAAGCAAAAATTCGAATGCGAATCAATGGATGAGCATTTTTGAAAAAGAATGTTTACGTTTTGATGTGACGGAAGATGAGAAAAAAATTGAAATACTAAGATTGTTTATGGATAAAAGTTGTGTAGATTGGTACAGTTCTATGATAATAAAATTTACCATGAACACGGAATGGTCAATATGGAAAAATATTTTTTGTGAATCACTTACAAATAAAGGATGGAACCATGTTACCTACGCACTATTATTTAAATACAAAGATGGATCATTAATGGATTATGCTATAAAGAAAGAAAAACTTTTACTGGATATGAGAAAATCTATTGATATGGGTACCCTTGTAGATCTTGTTGCGGCTGGTTTGCCCGAATTCATACTCAGCAAGATTGACAGAGAGACATTGAAAGATACAGTGGGTTTGTTTAATGAGTTAAGCAAGTATGAACATATGGTTAATAAAAAGAGTTATTCGGTCTACAGGAAATATGGATATCCTATAAATAATAATAAAAATGAAGAACGTAACCCATGTAAAATTTGTGAAAAGTTAAACAAAGGTACTCGCTATCACCCTGAATCTAAATGCTGGTTTAAACCAAAAGAAGATGAAAAAACGAGAGAAAGATACATTAAACATGTTAACAATTCGGTAATAGAAGCAGAGTTAAATGAAACGAACCAAAAAAACTAATAGTGACACCATTAATAATGTCAAACTTCTCTTGAATGACAAAAATGAAATAAATGGTGTATATGATTCAGGTTCAAATGTTTCTTTAATTAATTCAAAGTTATTAAAATTAAAAGCCAAGGGAACAGTTTGAATGAAGCAAGTTTGGTGACAATTAATGGTGTCAAGAAGGCAAATGGTTTGACAAATTTAAAAATTAAAATCTTTGAAATAGAAGAATACATTGATGTTTACGTTATAGATGAACAAGATTTTAAATATGATTTCTTGATTGGATTAGACATGATTAAAAAATTTAAACTAATACAAAATGAAGACTTAAAAGTTACTCAGAAAAAGGAAAATAAGATCGAACAAATTTCAACAAATATAGAAAGCAAGCGTACAAAAGAATACATGATTAACTTTAACGAACATGTAAAAGAAGAAGATTTTGAAATAAAAATAAATCATTTAGATGAATATCAGAAATCTCAAATAAACACATTAATTGATAAATATGAATCAGTTTTTGCAAAAAATAAATATGACGTTGGAAATGTTAATGGATATGAAGCAAGAATAGACTTATTAGTAGACAAATATTGCAGTAAGAGGCCCTACAGATGTACTATAGAAGATAAAAAAGAAATAGAAGAACAGATTGCAAAGTTACTTGATTATAAACTCATAGAAGAATCCTACAGCCCTTTTGCTGCACCTGTGACTTTGGCATTTAAAAAAGAAGATAACAGGAAGTCCAGACTATGTATAGACTTCAGAGATTTGAATAAAATAGTAGTACCTCAAGCTCAACCATTTCCATTGATAGAAGATTTAATGACAAAGACAAGAAATTGTAAATTTTATTCAACACTTGACATAAATTCTGCATTTTGGTCTATCCCTTTACGAGTAGAAGACAAGAAAAAGACGGGATTTGTAACACAAGAAGGACATTTCCAATGGACTTGTCTACCATTCGGACTAAAGACTGCGCCAGCAATTTTCCAAAGGATTCTGAGCAATATTTTAAGAAAGTACAAACTTACGGATTTTGCTGTAAACTACATAGATGACATTCTAATATTTTCGAAATCTTTCGATCAACATGTTAACCATTTAACACAGTTATTCAAAGCTATTAAAACGGAAGGTTTCAGAATAAAATTTACAAAATGCACATTTGCGTCAGACTCAGTAAAATACCTGGGTTATATAATCCAAAATAATTCAATTAAACCAGTAAAAGATAACCTCATTTCTATACGAAATTTTCCTGTTCCAACAACACAGAAGAATGTAAGACAATTTCTGGGAAAAATCAATTTTTTTCATGAATACATACCAAGTAGTGCAATAATACTGGATCCATTACATAATTTACTCAGAAAGAATCAAAAATTTATTTGGTCTGATGTATGCAAAATAACATTCGAAAAAATAAAAAATATGCTATGCTCTCAACCAGTTCTTGAAATTTTTGATCAAGAATTAATAACTACTCTACTTTCTAATCTGCCAAAGTTTTACTTATCTGCCTTGTTTTGCACTGAGCATGTAAATGGGTGTGGAAAATTAGTTTGTATCTAAATTCTTGTTTTTATTCATCAGTAATTGTATAGTAATCTAATAATATGTGCTTAAAATATTAACAAAATTTAAATTAATGTAATTTTAATTATTTTTTCTTTATGACAGTCTGATGTTTGGTTGTGTTATTTGGGTTGACAGATGACAGTTGTCAGTTGTGTGTGCGTGTCGCGCTGCTTCCCTTCATTTGTCACAGACAATGCATGTGTATGCATCGACAAATGCTGTGCGCAAGCGTACTATTGTACACCACTATATTATTATTGTTTATGGTATACACTTTTCTAATCGATTTTATTACTATTATTATTATTTTTTTAAATTTATTTTATGTACAAGTATTTATTATTATTATTTTCAATATTTAACTCCTCAGCTTCGTAACTGGCCGTGGATTCACTATTAAAGGGCCTATCTGAAATCAGCGCTGCGGCATTTTATTATGTCGTGGCAATATGCTGAGATAGGGCCTGTTCGGTTCTCATGCAGGGCTTTTTTTTTTTATTATTATTATTTTATTTTTGTTCCTCGAAACTGTTTTGGTTATTTCTTTTGGTCTCCTGCGTGTGGCCGAATAAATATTTTTCTTTCTTTCTATTTTTCTTTAGATCAAAATAGAAATGAAGAAATACAGAAGAATAAAAGTAAAATGATAAACAAACAAAATGTATACTTCAAAAAAGTCAGAAATAAAGAAAAAAATATACTTTCAGAAGAATTCAGTAAAAAACTTATAAAAAATATACATGAAGATCTTTGTCACATTGGAATAAAACAGATGATGAAGTCAATTAGTACGCTATACATTTCTAGAAATCTAACAAATAATATTAAAAAAGTATGTCAAAACTGTGAGATTTGTATAAAAAATAAATCAAGAGGACAGGATAAATTTGGATTTATGTCGCATCTGGGTCCGGCGAAAAAACCATTTGAAATAATTTCTATAGATACTATTGGAGGCCTTGGCGGATCAAGATCAACAAAAAATATTTACATCTGTTGGTGGATCACTTCACCAGGTACGCATTTATTATGACATCAAAAACTCAGACTGCAAATGATTTTGTTAAATTAGTCAGGAATATAGCAGATACAGAGGACATTGGTATGCTTCTTACTGACCAATATCCAGGAATAAATTCGAAGGAATTCAAGGATTTCCTAAACGACAAACAGATACCTATGGTGTTTACTGCAGTAAATGCTGCATTTTCAAATGGCTTAAATGAAAGACTGAATTTTGATCGTTGGTAAACAAAATCAGATGCAAAATAAATGAAGATAAGAATAATAGAACATGGACAACAATAGCTCATGAATGTGCAAACAAATATAATGAAACTATTCACTCAGTAACTGGTTTCTCACCAAGTTATCTTTTGTATGGTACAGATGTTTCGATATTACCAAAAGAATTGAAACATAAAAAATCACAAAATGACTGGGTCAAAGATAGAAAAACTGCACTAGAAAACACAATAAAATCACATAACTACAACAAGATTTTATTTGATAAAAATAGAAAATACCATGAGTTTAAAGTTGGAGATATGGTGTTTGTGGAAAATGGAAACAAGCTAAATAGGAAAAAGTTAGAAGAAATAAAAATTGGACCATTTAAGATTATTGAAGAAATTTCAAAAACTATATATAGAATCGATACTGGTCACAAGAAAATGGAGTCGAATATTTTTCATATAACGAAACTTATTCCAAAACCTGTAATGGAAGCAGAATATGAAGAAAAAGAATAGAGACACAGTCTTGAGAGAAAATTTATTCGTAAATTTTCTTCCCTTGGGGGGGAGATGTAAAGAGATTATATTGCATTATGTTTAATTAACCTCTTTCGTAATATCTATGTTAATAGAAGATTGTTTTTGGACTTGTCATCTTCGATGACATATGAATATTATTTAAAGATTTATGTAAAATGATTTAATTGGAATATGTAAAATTTAGTTGAAGAATAAACGTTTATGTCGTTTCTTTGTTATCAAAGCAACACAAAACTTTATTATTTCGTAATTCGTAATAAATAGTCTTATATACATATTATTATTTATATTAAATTATGTCTAATTATTGTTAGTGCACCATTGTCAACCCAATTTTTTGTTCTGTACTGATATGTCCATACCAAGGTTGCCTGGAAGAAATCGCAGTCTGCGATAAGGCCGCCCATTGTATGTTTTTATGTACAATTGTTTTTGTGTTTTATTGGTGTACAATAAAGTATATATAAATAAATAAATAAATAAAATATTTTAGTATAGAAAAGCCAATAAACCACGCGAGCGAAGCCGTGGGCGGAAAGCTAGTTACTACTATATAAGACTATTGTTCGACCAATTCTGGAGTATGCAAGTGTAGTATGGAATCCCCAATATAATGATTACATTGAACAGGTAGATAGGATCCAAAATAAATTATTGAAGCACTTTATGTGGCGGAGCAATAAAAATAATAAAAAAATAACTGAAGGTCTGCCTGTTCTACAACCCTTAAAAGTACGACGTACTGAGCGGGACCTAGTTTTTCTTTAGGTACAAGATTTTAAGAAACCATGTTGACTCACCTTACCTTTTAAGTAAGATAAGTTTCGGATGTCCACGATATAGTGCACGTAAAAAATGTCTGTTCCATATCCCACTCGCAAGAACCAATTACGGTAAGAACACTTTCATTAGAAGAGCTTGTCGATCTTACAATAGTATTAATAGGTATGTCTCCTTCCAACTGTGATCAAACCATGGATGTATTTCACCTTTCTCTACCAAATGTTAAGAATTTTGTATCAAAATTGTTTGCCTCTAATTAATTTGGGTAATTTTTTATACTTATGAGTAGTAAATATTTAAGTTATTCTCTTTTGTACTTACGCCATTTTTTTTTTATTTTATTGCTTTGTTCCTTGTTTTTTTTTATCATTTGTCCGTCGCAAATAATTGAACATTCTTATGTGGAAACTGTTTTTGGATTATGTGTTGTTAGTTATGTATTAACTTTATTAAATATTGTATCTGTTTGTTTCCCAAATAAATAAATACACCCATATATAGATATACACCAGATATATAGATTGCACCCATTTTTTGGAGTTATTTTATAAAATAAAATAATAATTATAATAATAATATATTTTATAAAATAATACCAAATTGCGGATGTTCTTCAAAAAGGCCAGGTTCCGAGCACCCTAAACCGACGGTCATGCATGAAGAGATTAATAAATGTAGATGAAGCGAAAGTAGTGTGCCAGGATCGTAGCAAGTGGAAATCTATAGTCTCTGCCTACCCCCATGGGAGACAAGCGTGACAATATGTATGTATGTATGTATTTTATAAAAGAAAGAATATTTAACTTTTGAAAAAAATATCCGTCTTTTATTCTGGATTTCAAATTACGAATATCTATCCATTAGTGTAAACCTCAAATTAAGCCATCGTCGCTCTTAGACGAAGATCCGTGTAATCAATGATTTTAGTCATTCCGAAAGGAGATTTTATAGGTATTTTTAAAACGGAAAAATAAAATAAAATGTATTACACATTTTATTTTATTTTTCAATTGTAATGTTGATATCGAGCATTAATCATGTGTTTTTAGATGTGGTTTATTTCTCTTACTTAATGAGTTAATAGCCTCTAAATATTGAAATAAAACTAATTTTTACGGATTTTATCGCGTTATATTGATTATTTTAAATTCCCGACGTTCATCCGAATCATCCTAGGTAGGAATCGGTTTTCTTTTGCAAGGACTTGTGGTTTATCAAATCTGATGTAGTGAAATGAAATGAAATGATATTTATTTCTGTAAATAGATCTTTTAAGACACTTTTACAAGTCGTTTTTTTACATTTTTTTTTAACTAGATGGCGTCGACGTTTCCTATCTGACGACCTCTGGGAAGAAACGTCGAAACAAACTCATAAAATCATGGTCTCTTTTAAAGTCTAGACAATAGTTATGTTATTAGATATGCGAGTTTAACAATGTAGGGCAAAATCTGAACAGGCCTTTTGAAGAAAGAGCCATAGCAACTTTGAGTTGACCTTTTTTTTTTTTTGGTGCGTGTGGAAAATCCTCATGGACATCCGCCGCCCGGGGAAGGCGAGGAAGACGGGGCGTGTCGGACTCCACCCAGAGTGGACAACTTTGAGTTGACCTAACCTAACCTAACTGACGGAACACATACATCAGTCATCGTGTAGCTCAACCATTTTTAAGGGAGCCCAACGACCCGACGCACAACGATACCAGATCAGCAAGACATTTGCGTAGGTCATGGGAAATACTCAAAACTTTCAGAAATCTTTAATATAAATAAATGTTATTCGAGTTAAAACTAACCGACATAGTACTCACATTTACATTTTGTATGGTACAGTGTACATTAATAATAATACAATGAATGATAACTATGATCTACAAGGCAACTCAGTAAACTCGTAAATGAAAAAAAAAAAAAAAAATTGAGACACGATAGCCAGCAAGTCGACCAGCCAGTAGTGCTGGACCTTGTCAAGTGTATGTTCACAAACTGCTGACTTCCCGGAACGGCGGTGTTTGACATCGGCGATGTGTTCTTTTACGCGGGTCCCTATGCTTCTATTATATATCGGGTGGCGATTAGGTTAGCAACCACATATTCTACATAACGTATTTTGACCATACACAACTAAAAAAAATAATTACAATAAGCATTTAAGCCCTGGGATCGCTTTTTCCATTTTCAACCGACTTCAAAAAGGAGGAGGTTCTCAATTCGTCTGTATGTTTTTTTTTTTTTTTTTTTTTTTTGTATGTTTGTTACGCGATATCTCCGCCAGTTGTGGACCGATTTTAATGATTGTTTTTTTGTTTGGTAGGTCATACTTCAGAGGTGGTCCCGTTCAAATTTTATCGAAATCGGTTAAGCAGTTTTGAAAATATCAACAAAAATCTAAAATTTGTTTACATCGATGATATTATCGTTTACTTCGAAACATCGCTGTCTTATTGGAGCAGTGCGTTTAGTTGGCTAACAAGTACTTCTAAACAAACTTTCCACTAAAAATTACAAAATAAAATTACTTTTAACAAAAAAGTTAAACCGCCTTCAAAAAATAATAAAATAATTTTGTCTAAAACAGTTTGGGAAGTCGGTGGCGAAAATAAAAGACCCACTCAAATAGAAGTCACCGACTTCCCAAACTGTTTTAGACAAAATTATTTTATTATTTTTTGAAGGCGGTTTAATTTTTTTGTTAAAAGTAATTTTTAGTATTTAACAACATCATGTATTGTATAAAGATAATCACCTGACCTAAACTAGTAGTTCAAAGACCCGAGAAAATTCAAACGTTGCCGTTCCATAATACTAAGAATTATAAAAAACGTAAACAAGTTAAGCTAAAAATGACCTTATAGCTAACAGTATTAGGCCTTGTCTATGCGCAAAATTAAAAAATAAGGGACCACAGCGTAAGATAAATAAAAAACGTTCTTAAAAATATTGATTTAAGGCATAAATCTCTATGCGCAATACAGGGGTAGGTGTCGTCAAAATTCGTCCTTTGTCGGCGCCGGCGGCGGCTGCGCGAGATTACAAAGTAAAGAAACGGAAGGCGGCGGCGCGTGCGATTGACTCAGTACGCCAACGCTTCCGGGGTCCATGGACAGTTCGTGAGTTGCTTATTCGCACACGCGCCCTCCGTATTTTTATTGTTGTTATTGTTTTGAGAACATTTTGGTAAATTTCTTGTTTTGTGTGTAGGATACGTTATTATTAGTTGTAGATTGGTTAAGTGTTGTGACAGTTCCTGCGAGATTCGACGCTTTTCTCTTTTTTTGTTTGTTAAAGGACATTTTATTAGTTTGTGAAGTTAGTGAAAGTGGGTGAGCATACGTTATCATCAGAGTACATCGACATGGTTGATTGAATGCAACCAAAACAGCGCTGCTGGTGTTACGAACATACCGACAGAGGTATGTCGTACCTATGACGTGAAGGTGCTAATATGCATTCAAGTGCACGGCGGCCATAACGAAAATTTTAATTAATCAATTGAACATTTGGACAAGTGTAGTAGGTTTATTAAATTGAATTATTATTATTGGGCAAGAATACCATAAAGTTCGTGTTGAATTGTTGATATCGTCGCTCCGTGCGTCCTAATGTCCTAATGCCTACTGCTTGCAAGTAGGCACTTACGCGCCGCGCGGCGGCGGCGGCGACGTTGCCGCTTTTACAGGTCAGTATACTGATATTATTGAGGGTGATTTATTTCGAGCCAATATTTACGGTATTTATTTTGTTTGAAAAATTCAGTTTTTTATTTTTAGTTAAATTGATTATTTTATTACTTAAACAGACTAATGATAACTTGGAATGATCGCTGTTTAATTTAATGTGATAACCTAATCGCCACCCGATATATCTATATTTCTATAAAAGAACACATCGCCGATGTCAAACACCAGATCAGATAGAGATCAGATTTGATAAACCACAAGTCCCACAAGTTAGGTCGAGACCTAAGGATAAGGATACGGTGAGCTCATTCTGCGTGACCGGCATAAATAATAATCAACAAAATGTAGGATAGCTGTTGATAATTTTGACATTAGGACGACCAACACCTCAGTCCCCCCGTGACCATGGATGCTGTAAAGGATCCGAAACGTCGGGAATTTAAAATAATCAATATAACGCGATAAAATCCGTAAAAATTAGTTTTATTTCAATGTCTAATATTCGCGTAAGTGTTAGAAACCAGTAAGCCTCTAAATAACCAAGAAAAACAGAGTTTCGTTCGGGGTAGCGCCTTATTTAAATAGCAGAATCTTAGATTAGGATCTGAGAGCAGAATACACAATGCCAAAAACTTTGCCATTGACACTATCGACACACAATTGAAGTGACACAGTAGAACTAGGGCCCTGGACTACCAAGTGGGCAAATTTACCGACGCCGAGCCTTGGTCGGCGGCAAATAACCCGACCAATCTGGCCACCAAAGCCCTGAGGGACCTAATCCCCTAAAAAAGACGACCTGCCAACCCGCTCGGCAAGCGAGGCGTCTTAAGTGCCAATGTACCTTCATGCACTACAAACAAAACACGGCCCTTAATCTCCAGCAGCTCTACTAGGCCCGACTACGGCCTCGGTCGCTTTGCTCGACCGGTTGTTGAGCAAAGACTGCGAAGAATCTCTGGATACGTAACGGCTTCCAAACAAACAAATATTTATAGCGACCTATAATATACGGACCTTACTTTCTGAAGGCGGCCTTTATTAATTGGAAAAAGCAGTAGGTAGTAGAACAAATTAATGGGCACATCATCGGCCTGACTGACTAGACATACCATCATACATACCATCACGTCTGTAGTCCCCGAAGGGTTAGGCAGAGTTGTACTTAATGTATACCCACAGTTCGCCGGTATGTTTGAGTCCCATGTAATAGGGGGCGAGCCTATTGCCATTCACCGGGCAAATCCAGAATTAGTGACTAGATGACTAGGCGTAAAGGAAAAGAGCTAGTAATAATTTAATGTAAGTAATTTTATTTATAATGAACATGATGTATGTAACTATGTGTTTTTGCCTGAAATAAAAAGATTTATTATTATTATTTGTATCACCACGTTGGATATCACGGCATGCTCCCGTGAGGAACACAGGTCCAACGCGCAGAGGCCCCTTGGAGAACCTTGATTTAATATGGGATGGGGCAACAACCGGGACACTCCAGAACTGCACTATAGGAATACAGCCGTGGAGTACACCGGGCGCGATTAGGACTTTTGTAGAATATAGAAGAGAAAGTTATTTGAATTATTGATATTGGTGTTTGGTGGACCGACAACTTCTGTTGCCGGAAGAAAAAGGCGTCTGCCTTGCAACTTGTAACTCTACTTCCTTAGGCCGTTTGTCCACCTGTCGGTGGACAACCGTCACCGGGACGTCACCGAGAACGAGATTATTTCTGGCCGAGATCAAGTTAACGTGACGGCGATCGTTTGTCCACCGCGACGGTCCGATCTCGGTGGTTCAGTCAGTTTGTTGTAGTTGTCGTGCGTGGTAGTAAAACAAACTAGGGAATGGCTGCGTTCAACCGACGACAACTTCTCTTTTTGCTTTAATACGTTAGAAGGCGTAGGCGATGCAAAGATTTTTTATTCATCCGATAATACGTGAAAGATACATTACAGGAGCGTTTTATGTACTTCACGACAAGTTGCGGCAATTTATTGGGTATTTTTATTTATTGTAGGTACTACCTAATATATTTTTGATATAAATAATCAAAAGCTATAGCGGTACGACGACGACGTCACGGCGCCGGCGTAGATGGACACGTTAAAATGCGTATTGTATTGTCGCCACTTCGGCCCGTCACAATCTCGGGCCGAGTTCTAGCGGTAGTGCCGAACTAAGCAATAAATCGGCGGACGGGATGACGGCGGCGAGGCGCTCGGAAGACGGGCGTGCGGTGGACACACGCACACGGCCTACGGTAGTAAATTTATGGGATGCCTGCCGTTTGGCCGAAAAGATTATGACAAAATTTCATTACGCAAACAAATTTAAGCAACCTTTTTTTATTCCATTTCAATATTTCGAATGATTTTAGTACGCATATTTTTATTTGGTCAAATTTTTACTTGGCAAAATATTACCAAGTATAATGTCATAATGGCATTTGGTCTTTAATCAAATGATTTATTACAGCAAACAATCTTCAGACAAAAAACGTTAGTGAAATTATTTGCTAAGACAAAAATTTGGTTAATTTCTTCTTTAAAAAAAATTGATAGGTTAGGTTAGAAATGTGACCTCCTACGCACGAGCCGAGCGAGCGGTGCCGCGGCAGCGGCCGGCGAGTGCCAGAAATGACTTGGATCAATAGAAAACTGAGATATTTTAGCTTATTTTATTTATGTCAAAACTGTTATTCCAACTGAAATATTTGACTAAATAAAAAATGTTAAAAGTACTAGTTGGTAAACAAGTTATAGTTTAAACGTTCATTTCCCAAACATTAGGTTTGCTTTAAAAAATTTTTGTGAACAGATTTGTTGCTAAGTAATAATTTGCCAAATGAAATTATGCGAAACATTTTTTGAGAAGTGAAAATTTGACAAATTCCTTTCGGTCAAACAAGGGAGACCCAAATTTATTGACGGACAAACGGCGGTAGGGATAGCAGACGGTATATATATATATATTTTTTTTAAAAGCTTTCATGCAATGTGGGTCACACATTACTAGTATTCTCGTTAACCCCTCGTCCTAAGCTAAATACTTGTGTTACGAGTGGGTTCACGTCGGTAGTGCAATGGGTGGGGTTCGAACCGGTAACCACATGATCGCAAGTCCGACGCCCTAGCCATTAGGCTACCGCCGCTTTAAATATGGTTTAGAATCGAAGTCTGAAACAATAATTATGTACGATTTGTACGTTTTATTATCCCGAAATGTTTAAAAAATAAATGTCCACTCGTGCGATGCCGGGACGCTCCGGACGTATCAGTTACCTTTCACGCCTGCCGCCGCTGAATAGATTTGATTGCATCCTCAGTAAGAGCATTATTGGCTACCACTACCATATCTCACAGAGAAATCAGTAATGTATAGTTCTTTAAGGCTGCGAGTAAAACGGCAGGCTACAGCTAGATTGATAGAAATTCTTTATTGTACATCAAAAATAATGACAAGTACATGACTGTTATATTATGGACTAGCTTTCCGCCAGCGCACAGTGTTTTATAAAGACCATTTTCCGACATCGCATTTTTATTACTAACCTGATAGATATAATCATTTATATGCAACATTCCGAAACCCCATTTAATTCTCATGTCTAGTTTTTTATAGAATTTTCTTTGAAAATCGTCAAATTTTCATCCGGATATTTAGAAAAAATATATTATTCTTAACCTGAGCATGATACGCACTAATTATGTTAAGTGCATTTAAAGCGTCTTTTAAGTTACGCCTTTAAAAGCAGAAACTAATCACATAGCTTTGTTAGATACCAGAACAAAATTTCAGACCCCAATTCCCTGGAATCTAGAAGATATTCAATTTTAACTATTTTTGCTAGGGTTGTCATTTTTGCCCAGATTTTATTAACATCATTTTTGAAAAACTTAAATACGAAATGTCGCTTTTTTAAGTAAGTTTTTTATGTTTGGAAAGTACAGCTAAGACACAACATATTTTTTATTCAATATTAAGGATAGTTATAAAAATAATGTAATTTAACGGCCACTCGATTATTTATTGTTCTGAAGAGGCTTTCCCAAGACTATAGAGTTACATGTCCCCTTTAGACCTAATATATGTTTTAGTTGTAAAAATAAATAAAATGAAATCGTAAAAATAATTCTAACCTTGAATCCACTAAGGTAACAAAGACGACAAAAAAATTACATCCGACTGTCACCTGTCAGTCAGCTCATTCACAACTGTTACGTTTCGTTATTCGTTTAGTTTCGTTTTGTTATTTTGCATATAAAATACTTATATGCAATAGTTTGCCATTAAATATGCATAATAACTATGTAAATATATTTAAAACCAGTGAAACCCTGATTAAGATATATCTGATAACGGTATTTATTTATTTGCACTCATACTTGTTTTAACTGTTTCTTGTCAAAACTTAACCTCTAATACGTCAAACTGGAATATTTTTAATTCCTGACTTCCAATAATCTCGGACCAAAAACAAAAATTATTAAGAAATACAAAATCTATATTTTGACATATTTTTCATGTGCAAACGCAACAAAAAATTGTCAACAAAAATTTGTTCGTGAGTTCGCCATTGTCCTTTCGACATGAAAAAACAACGATTTTTTTCACAAAAACTAAACACGCTAATTAAATGGAGATACGAAATTTTGCATGTAAATGATTATATCTGTCAGCTTTTGTAATAAAATGCGATGTCCGAAAAATTGTATTTTTAAAACACTGTGCAGCGGCTTTGCTCGCGTAGTGTCTCTATTCTATTCTATTTACTATATAAATTTATATTACTCCTAATTACATCAGCTATCTGCCAGTGCAAGTCTCGTCAAAATCGGTCCAGCCATTTCAGACATTATCCGGAACAAACAGACAGACAAAAATTGTAAAAAAAAATGATATTTTGGTTTATGTAACATTGTCGGCACTTTTACCTCGCCTCGCATTAATTAGGTTATTACGCGGCAGTTCACGATCAACGTTCAATACGTGTACTCAGTTTACAGTGCATTTATAATATCAGTTATCAGTCGTAATCATTCATCATCATCCTATCATCTCAGTGACTTAGTTTAGTGATTTATCATTAAAGTGCATTATCTAGTTATCAGTGACTTTTATTTCAATCATACTACAAGGTAGATGTACGACGCAAGCAGCGATCCGTACAGTGTATACATGCATAGGTATGCATTTAGTAAAAAGCGGTAATTTTAATACATATTACAAACAGACACCAATTTTATTTATCTGTATAAACCACTACTATGGCCGGTCTAATGATTAAATAATGAACGTCACAAAATATAAGTTTCGTAACGACGAACTATCTATCAATCAAAGCGATAAACTCTAAATTAACCAAACAGTGCTTTTTAAATATAAATAACACAACAGCAATATCATCAATATGTCAAAATGTAAATTGCACTGATTTGATTTTTTTTTTCTATCATAAATCAATTTAATTATTTGAAACCCACCTGCAGCACGGGGTAGAGCAGCAGGCCCAGCGGTACTTCTTTGAGTTTAGCCGTCTTCTCCTTGTACTGCGGCAGGTGCGCGAGGCGCGCGTGCGTGGCCAGGCAGGCCAGCAGCCAGCACAGCTCGGCGTGGCGCGGCACGGCCGACTGCGCGAACAGCGTCGTGCGCTCGGGGTCAACGCCCGCCGCCAGCGCGCACGCAGCCAGCTCCAGCACGTGCTGCTGCAGCTGCGCCGGCTCCTGTGCACCAAACAATTACAAATGTTATTTTTCAACTTACAACTTGTTAGTAATCATAATCTTTACCTGGCTGTTTTGTTTAAACCTACCTGTCAGTCTAGACAACTGCGGAGGCCTGATAAATCCATTGGTTGCATGACAGCCAAAAATTCATGCTTTATTGTGTAGTTGTGGAAAACAGCCTGCTGTGCATACCAAAAAGGTGGCGTACACCTATGGGTGTAAGCGTGGGTCGCAAACAGTTCACAGGGTAAGCCAATCGCCAGGCATAAATCCAGGCTCCGAAACTGCTACAGAGACTTACATAGAAAACCCCAATAACACTTACTCACCCTGGGTACATGGTATTTCCATAGTGTAATGAAATCTTTAGTGGGCGCACTCCTTTGTCGAGTCGCAATGCCAACAATCGTCTAGACCAGGGATCCCCAAATTATTTTGGTCAAGTGACCCCTTTTCCAGAATGAACTGTTACTTCAGACCCCCATGGCCAAATTACCTACTTTTAGGATCAACCCCCTTATTCATAATGGTCCGCAACTTATAAATATAAAAATTAAGGGTCACTGCTGTGGAGAGTTAAGGTGTGTTGCCCCTGCAAGTTGCAGTTAAATAAATACTAGTCATACTGTAAATGCTGCTTGCATAATTCAAGATTTGTTTTGATGTAGTGAGCTAGTCACTAAATTTTAATGTTCTCTATGACTTCATAGGGGACATAAGAAACTGGTCAGAGTCCCCTTCACTAAGTTATATAACAAAAACAGTACCTAAATGGAAAAACATAAATTAATAAGTGTCAGCAAGGTAGTGGTTGCAGATGTCACATCAATTAGATTTGTGAATAATTAACAGAAATGAATTCAGAGGTAGTAACCTGAGGAGTGGTGAGTGAGTGTAGATCTGCAATGAATATCATGAGGTCTTCGCCCTGTTCTTGCAGGCGCACGCATCGCCGCAGAGCACCAAAATAATTTCCAACGTGCAGCGTGCCCGTCGGTTGCAGCCCCGTTACCACACGCCGAGGCCACTGCTCTTCGAGATTATCCTTGATGACAGCATCGTCACTTCCTGTCTGATGTTAAAAATGTTCCCGATCATGTTCGTACAAAAAAAATCTGATAAGATAGCTACCCTAACGTACCTTTGTACAATTACTACTGCGATAATTTACAATATTTTTAATGCACCGGTAACAATAATAATTTACAGATTTTTTAACCAAGTTTAGTGACATGATGACACGCAATTATAATAAAAATAATATGAACTTGGACGCAAACATTCGTTTAAATAATTGATATATTATTTGTAATTCCCTGGTCTCTTTCTATAGTGTAAACTTGTAAAATAATTTGTAGAATTATAGACTATAGTGAGTGACATAAACTGATAATACTGATATTGATTTTGATGACAATGACGTACATGACATTGACATGACAGATATTGCTTTTTTTGGTAATATTTTGGCATGGCTTCACATGCTTTTGTTATATTATTTAATGGGAAATAAAAATGCAGATACCAAACATCATAATTAAGATCAAAATCGATTGAAAAAATTTGACATTTTGTGGTGGCTTGATGTGCTGGCCACCGTTCCTTCTGTTTGTTTAGTTTTAATATTTATTGTTACTTGTGTTTATATGAACTCGCTGTTTTTATAGTGATTAAACGTTTCTTTCTTTCTTAAACAGTATGTTAATTCATACAACTGAGTATTAAAACTTTTTTTTTTTTTTTTTTTTTAAAAAAGCTTACTAGCAATGTGTGTCACACATTACTAGTATTCTTGTTAACCCCTCGTGCTAAGCTAAATGCTTGTGTTACGAGTGGGTTTACGTCGGTAGTGCAATGGGTGGGGTTCGAACCGGCAACCACATGATCGCAAGTCCGATGCCCTAGCCATTAGGCTACCGCCGCTTCATTTTTCACGAAATACCACTATCCTAATTGAATACTTTGGCACATA
This sequence comes from Subacronicta megacephala, assembly GCA_958496365.1. Classification (NCBI taxonomy): domain Eukaryota; kingdom Metazoa; phylum Arthropoda; class Insecta; order Lepidoptera; family Noctuidae; genus Subacronicta; species Subacronicta megacephala. Next base: position 155,463 of record OY292526.1, read on the forward strand.
AAATTCTAAATCGCATTTGGATGATCAGTCCGTCTAGGTAATCTAAAAACTTACTTACCAAATTATGTATTCCCTACTGCTTTTTGCATAACAATCCTAAGCATTCTTATTATTCAAAACGAAATCCATATTAGGTACTTATTCTTATAACACGCATTTATCCGTCATACGTACCATTCTTTTTACCTTAGGAATTGCATTATAAAACTAACATGCATTGTTTAATTTGTCGAGTCAGATATTTGCACCTGGATTCGTTTCCCAACATCAAATTACAGAGGTGACATCATCATTACACGAGTACCCGTTACTAGGTGTTACTCACGGTAATTTGATATGCAGTTTACGCATACCTTTCGCGACAAACTAAATTAGGAGAAGTTATGATAAATTAACATTGTAATATTAAATTTATGTCAACAGGCGTTACATTCTAAAAATTAAACTTAAGGGCCCCTATTTTACCTACCTAATTGTCTAAATTCTAATTAAAACACGGAAAAAACGTCTTATCGCGCATCGTCACAAATCATTATTCACTTAACGGAAAAAAAACTCCATCACCAGAAAAACACACCAAACATAGCACAAACACAGGCAGGGCAGCACTCGACGCTGCTCCCTGGACGCAGGCAGAGCAGGGCAGTCCATACTGCTCCCTGGACACGTACATCTCCCGGCAGCACGTCACACATCGGGCACGAACTACCCCCGGCACCCAGCAAAATTTTCTCCACATATTTAAATTCCGTTTCCATCACCTCAGCCGTATTTAGGTCCAAGAGACAATCAATTTAATAATTTAACATGCTCAGCGCTGCCGACGTGGCAGCACTGGCAGGGTCGCCATGCAATGTGGGGCGTTGTAGGTGTCAAATAATACACGTGTTGATGGGTCGATCGACTTTATAATACTAACTTACTTACACTAAGCTTAATACTAATTACATAAATGGTAAGGTGAGCTACTACACTACACGGACAGCATGGTCACGGGTGGACCGAGGTGCTGTCGTCCTAATATCAAAATTACAAACACGAATAAAGGATCCCAAACGTCGGGAATTAAATAATATCAATATAACGCGATAAAATCCGTTAAAAGTAGTTTTATTTTAATGTCTAGTATTCGCATAAGCGTTAGAAGCCAGTATTTATTTTGATGTTTTGACAAACTAAAGGAACTAAAGAACCTAAATAATTTCAATTTGAGATAGCACTAACGAGAACTTAAAATACTAA
>OY292526.1:156904-182630 GCA_958496365.1 Subacronicta megacephala
GCTTACACTATCAATTTAGAATATTTATAAAACCTTCAATTGATTAAAAATAAAAAATAAAACCCCATAAATTGCATTATAACTCGACCGATTTTTACACTACGATGCCACAGACACACACACACTGACACGTCAAACTTATAACACCCCGTCGTTCTTACGTCGGGGGTTAAAAATAATGATAAATGTAAAAAAAAGGTCCGATCTAAGGCCGACTTCCGAAACTGATTTCCACAACATTAACTATCTTCTTGTAACGTTAACGTTATTTTATTTCAGTGTTGGGTGATCACACCTTCACCGTGTTTGAATTGTTTGAATAAGACTAGGTACATGTTGAAGGTGTATTTGTAAGGAATTTACATAAGCTTCAATAATCTTATATCAACTGCTGACCATAAATTGCTTTTCCCAATGCAGGGACATTAAGTATTATGCACTGTGACGAACTGCTGACCATACATTGCTTTGGGACATATTAAAGTAATCGAAATTTGAGTGACTAAAATACTCAAAGGTTTTCTTTAGATTATAAATTTAATTTCTTCAGATTATAAATGATTTGGGTATTTATGTGCCAAAGTTAATCCAAATCCGTTCAGCGATTTTGGCGTGATTGAGTTTATAGTATTATAAGGATCTTTTTTGTTTTGTTTTAGAAAATTTTACCGCTTTTCTATAAATGTAGGTATACTTAAGTATTTTTTGCGATTGTTATTAGGTATTGATAAATTTTGAAAAAAAAACCACCGAAACGAATAACTTATTGTAATAGGTAAATCGGTGGATGAATGGTTGCGCGGGGCGGCCGCAGCGGCGGCGGAGGGACACTCTACAGACAACCGGTCGTGGTGCCAGCCGCCGCCTCCCCCGCCGCCCCGGGGCCTCGCCCTTTCACTGCACTCCGAACACTTCCAAATGGAACTCCGCTTCCTTCGCGCTGTGACGCAAGACTAAGGGCAGCGTCGAAAACCTTTTTAATAAATTGGAAGGGCTCCATCAAAGCACACCAGTCCCCTCATGTCTGCGCATAATCACAAATACATAAGTATATCAGATCTTTCGTTAATTGAATGAACACACAGCATCTCGCCCGTACAGAACAGCAGAACCTCTTTATCAATATTTTTAAAGTATTAGAAATGTACTTTGAGCAGTTAAGTTACCGCTAGCCGGCAGGCGAGGCGAAAACCGGAAAAACCACCAAAAGATTAAAACGGCTTTTGAACCCAAAAACCGGAACAAATAAGTACGAAACAAGTCAGTACTTACTCTTTTAGGAACTACTAGTTATTCTGTGCTGGTACCGAATGGAACAAACCTCAAACCGTGATGATAGTAGGCACCTACACTAGCATATCAGACGATCGATAACAATTAACAATCGATTCTAGAAAGAAATAATTTCTGAAGTGTGGACAAGCGGTGTTTACTCACATGCTAGGTAGTAGCTCGCCTCGCTACATACGCAAGAATCTGATCACCTACTTATCTACATAAAAAATACTAGCTTTCCGCCCACGGCTTCGCCTGCGTGGTTTCTCGGCTTTTCTGCATTTAAAAGGAATCATTTTTCCCGTTTTTGTAACATTTTTCATTGATGCTCAGCTGCTATTGGTCTTAGCGTGATGATATATAGCCTACAGCATTCCTCGATAAATGGGCTATCTAACAAAAAATTTTTCAAATCGGACCAGTTGTTTCTGAGATTAGCGCGTTCAAGCAAACAAACAAACTGTTCAGCTCACAAAGATTCACGTGACAAGACATTTCGCAATATTTAATGCTAAAAAATAATAAAAAATAAGCAAAACTCTTCACTTCAGCTTTATAACATTATAATAATATAATATATATAGGTAGTATAGATATATATTTTTTCCTTCAAGTAGATATTTTTCAGACATATTTACAAGACAATGCTTTTAGACTTCTTGACGCTACATTTGGCAAGCATGGATCAGTCATCCTGTAGCTTAACTTAACTGTAGAGAGCTCCCGAGAGGGACCCAAAGCACATCTATACCAATCAGCGGGAAAGTAGCGCAGACCATTGAAAAATACTCATAACCACCAAAAATATCCTGCTTTAAAGGTCCTTTTGGGTTATTTGTTCAACCACTGTATAAATTATACTGTATAATATATTGTATACTGTAAATATATTTATACTGTGGTTAAACATAGCAATAAAGCTACGTTATTTAAAAGTGTGGTCTGTTTAAGGAGCGTAATTTTGTTCGAGTTAACACTAAGATAATTCAATATTTTTTCAGTGTGCTAAAAGCTCGACTGCTCGGCGGGGTGTGCGCGTGCGCAGCATGCCCACAAGTGGTTTCACTTTCTGCGCGCTCTGTGGAATGATAACTTCACTAAGCGCTGCCGAGGCTGGATTCCATCCGGCACACTGCGGCCAGTACACAGACTCCTTACTACATGTAAGTACTACATATCATGCTCCTGTATCAGTTACGTATGTTCCTAACCTTGTTTGCTTTTTAGTTGCTCGTCGAAAGAAATTGTGACTAGTTATTACGGCAAATTATGCATACATATTTAAAATTATAAATACATAATTTAAATGTTATTTAAAAATATATCTATAAAATTGCGTCGCTACTACGCAGGGTCAGGGGAGAACTTACAGCATCCTTAGAGTATTCGCGGATAGACTGGGTGGGCCTGCAGTCCTGCACTGAATAGATACTTAGAGCTAGCCCAATGTAAATCTAATACGTCGGCAGTGTCAGTGTCCCTACACATTTACCAAGCTGCATGTTCGATAACCCTACCTGTGAATGGAGTTTTTTCGTTTTGTTAATTTTTTTTAAAGTATATTTGCTTTATATTTATTTGTTTGCTAATAGGTGTTTAAGCCATTTCTGATAATAAAAGATTTTTTATTTTATATTATAGTCCAATTCCTCTCCCAGCAGTGGGACGATGAAATGGATTAATGATGATGATTTTATATTATAATCGCACAGTATCTGATATTCTGTTAAAAAATTGAAAAGAAACAGACCTCGAATAAGACAAATTTAGCTTGAAAAGTTCTTTGTAATTGGTCTAAGATATCATACCCTTCAGGTTTTGCACCCATCCCGTTTATCTCATTTACCTAATTCGGTGGATATGCTTTAAATTCCGATATGAAGAAGATATAATATTTTTTTTTTGTCGGTTGAATATGTTTAGTTATGAAGAGTTCTAATATCGAAGCAGAGGCTCGCCTCTCTTAATCTAGCCTTAGCCTTACTGATTTAGCCGCTTCAGGTTACACTGGAAGCTGACCCTGATTGGATACACTTAAAAGTAACACTGTAACACAGCAGATACGATCACTGTTGATACATAGTTATTTTAAAGACAGCATTTAAAACTAATCTAATGGAACCTTTTCCGTGATTCATCCGCGAGAAGAACGGTCACATCGTCGACGTTTTTTGTGCACTGACTCAGCCTGCTGTGCCTGCTGATTCAGTACACAAAAAACTCTGTTGGCGTTCCGCATGCGCCCGCCTCGTGTTGTCGTGTGAAGTGCAACTACATTACTGCATACTTGCTATAATAACATACGAGTAGTAGTGTAGTACTCTACACAATGATCTGTAAAGCTAGCGAAAATTTATGGCGACTGGTGAGACATAGACACATTTCATTTGTAAGTCCCTTATCGAATAATCCTGTAACTGTCGAGACCCATCGAATATTTTAACCTAGGTACCCACTAGTAGTGTGCCAGGATCGTAGCAAGTGGAAATCTATAGTCTCTGCCTACCCCCATGGGAGACAGGCGTGGCAATCTGTATGTATGTATGTATGTATCTACTATTAAGTCACCCAGTAGGAATATCTCCGAACCTATAATGTTATATATACCCAGATTAACGCGAACAATTGGCATTATTTCGTTAATTATTTAATTTGGATTGATTGAGCCGTGTTACAATCTGATACGGAATTGTTTAGGTAGATACGTTAACCAGCTGGCGTACTCGTGCAATAAACTGCTTTGATTAACTTACAAAAAGTTCATAAGTTCCATGTTGCTGCGTCTGTTCTACGTGGACCGACTATAACTTGTAGCACGGACCTATGTAATGACACAACTGTGCGCTGCAAAAACAGCGGCGCTAGTGTCAGTGTAGCACGCGCCGCATCCATCCAGGGCTGCCACGACGAGCCCGGCCCGGCCCGGCCCAGCGCTATGCGAACATAGGAAGATTGATGTCCGTTGCAGATATTGATGCCCACTGACTGAGTATTTGTTAGTTCCTTCCTAAATACACTGGTCATCGTTCACAAAAATCGTCCCACTTGCATTTTTTCCGCAATTCTTTAATGAAACACATCAAAATGGTTTAGTATTGATATGTTTCAATTGTCTTAGTCTCATTACGGCGTGCATCAGAACCGTGAAAAGTCATCCAGCTGTCATAACTACACAGAACTAACTTCCATTGGCCTACAGTCCCGTTGACGTGATTTTGCGCAAAATGAAGTCTGGCTTGTCGATGTGCTGTGTGTAGAGATGGGCGTCTACCCGGTAAGAATACGAACTTTGGGTAAATAATAATTAATACCAATTTTTACCTTCCCAATTATAATTTATACCGGGTAGAAATAAAAAAAAAAAAAACCAAATAACATTATAATTTTCACATGTTTGCCAGCAGTTTCAGTGTTGCCATTTGTTGTACGGCTATTCTGTAGTATCTCAAAATGGTACACGGCAATACATTAATTAAAGTAAAATAATTATGCAATTCTAATGTTCCATTATTAGTTTTCCAATACAGTTTTATCAAAAATATACTGTACCTACATATAAAAATAATAATTAAATGTACAGTGGGTTATAGCTGTTACCTGACCCACCGAGACCCCGCCGTCCCACCTAGGGCGGGTCAGGTTACAGCTATAACCCACTGTACATGTAGAGATAATAATATATTAAATTATTTATTTATTAAAAATATTGTTTACCCCTACGAATAAAATACCCAAACATCGGGTTTTTACCGGGTAGACGCCCATCTCTAGCTGTGTGGTTAATTATGGTCCTGTTGTTGGCTTGTGTGGTCTTTACGTGAAAGTAGTTATGAATATGTAGCAACAGTAGCAGCCCTACTTGTTGTCATATGTATACCGATGCGTGGTCGTCGGGCCCGGCATGCGGCACCGCACCGCAGGAATGCGGAGCGCGCGCTGCACACCTGCCGAGGGAGCCGACACGCCGACACACCGTGACACCACGCACCGTGACGCGGACCGACCGCCGACCGACGACCGACTAGCTACCGTGGACAGACCGTCCGTCAAGGTGCACTACGACCTACGAGGTTATGTATGATCTTGAGGTTGAATCACTTCCTACTCATTCGTCCAGTGATTACCCGTAAATTACTCTTCGTATCGAGACGAATCCAAAGACACTTAATTTGTTTAAATCGACTAAATTTAATTATATATTGGTTCCCTTTTTAAGGTTTTTTTGAAAAAACCTCAAAATTTTTAGCCTTTAATCATATTGTAAATAAGAATCAATGGTCAAATTGATTCATCTCATTTGTCTCATTTGTCAAAATATGATTTGTAGTTTTTCACGACATTGTTTCGTTTTGATTCAAAGTTTCAAGCGGACCTCCTTAACAGCTTGCAGAGCGCGCACACCACTCGTGCTCAGCAAACAACTATGCTGTAGAAAGTAGTCTTGACAAAGGATTCCTAAGCCGATGTGAACGCACCACTCACAAACTCGTTTGCGGATCAAAATTCTTTACACGAGATAAGAAGTCTGCCACTAAAACAACCACAAACGTCCATCATAATGGAACGACCTAACAGGAATATTTTGATACTTGCAAATAAAACAAAACCATGTATTTTTACAAAAGGCAAGTGTTTGTTCTTGTTCCCATTATTAAAAAAAATAACCGACTTCAAATAAGAACGATGTTCTATGATCGGCGCTACGTATGTTTTTAAATTTAATTTAAAATAGACTTTTATTTATTTCGTTAACTTAGAAGCTTAAGATAGAAATAATTAGGACTAATAATAGAAAAAAAGGAAAACGATTTCCATGGCATGAAAAAGGTGACCTGATCCGACAGACGACACCCATTCACGAGTGTGACGCGTGTATCGGCGTCGTTCGACTCGACCTTGTTGTAGGAAATAAAACGACCCGACACACAACCACAAGCGTTGAAGCGTCGGTAGCCTAATGGCTAGGGCGTCGGACTTGCGATCATATGGTTGCCGGTTCAAACCCCACCCATCGCACTACCGACGTGAACCCACTCGTAACACAAGCATTTAGCTTAGCATGAGGGGTTAACAAGAATACTAGTAATGTGTGACCGACATTGCTACTAATCTTTGTTTAAAAAAAAAAAAAAAACACCATCAGCATGTCTAGTAGGCACGATGAGGATTTCTTTTTGCCTTTGAGGTACCTACGCACAATAATAACAAATTGTACAAATTTACACTTGCAGTTGAGGTGACCGTATCAACTTTCTGATTTTTAAGTTAAATGTAGAAACGTATTCTTCTAATTTAGTATCTACTTTCAATTTCACGTAGTAATGAAATTATTTGTATATCGACAACGAAGCTACAAATGAGAATTATAAATCAAAGGTGTTTCATTGCTTGTAGCGCGTTGAAGTCTTTTATAGCGCAAGACCGCGTCGCGCCCGCAGCGGCCTGAACGCTGGGCTGTAGGGTGCTGAATATGATAGTCATATAACAAAAAAGGTAATGTATTAGTTAACTACGCCTTATCTTGTCAGTCGAGCTTTCGATAGCTCGATAGCTCGACTGACAAGATAAGGTGTAGTTTCGGTATACGTGTGTGCGTGTAATTGTGTGTTGTAGACGGCATGGCGTACTTTTAGCCGGCCTCACTTCTTTGTTCGCAAAGACCCATCTTTACTTTTTATTTGATCTGAGTTTACTGATTGCTGTTTAACAATATACGAGTTTAGGTCTAGGTACCTACTAAGGTAAAGGACATCATTTTGGTAGAACAGAAGTAATGTAAGTACCTAGTAGCGAGCGTAATGTTGTGGCGGTTGCAAAACAGACACCTAATGATATACATAACAATGTACATACAAATTGACGTATACAATATTTAGATTTATAGAATAGCCGTACCTATTTGACAGGCACTGTTACCTCGGTAAGATTACGCTCAGTTTAGCTAACGGTTTAGCTTTGGTGCTGATATAATATTTGGGTTTAAAATTCTTAAGATAAAGTAAATTAACTTCATTACCAAGTATTCCTCCATCATTTATTATGTCACTTGTCTGTGACTCCAGGCTGGTGGATACCATCATGACGTCAGGCACCTTTATTAACTTATTTTCAACCTACTTCAAAAAGGAGGAGGGTCTCAATTCGTCTGTATGTTACGCGATATCTCCGCCAATTGTGGACCGATTTTAATGATTGTTTTGTTTTGTTTGGTAGCTCATACTTCAGAGGTGGTCCCGTTCAACAGTTTGGGAAGTCGGTGACTTCTATTTGAGTGGGTCTTTTGTTTTCGCCACCGCCGTAGTTTCGGTATGCGTGTGTACGTGTAATTGTGTGTTGTAGACAGCATGGCGTAGTTTTACTTTTTATTTGATCTGAGTCAGTAAATCCATGCAAACGTACTATTGTTCGGTAGTTGGATTCATACAGTGATGTGAGCAGCCCGGTACAGCGAAAACTAAGCTGTGTGCGCGTGCGCGTGCGCCCAACGCCGACTGTAATTGCCCGCATGCCGATCACACACACACATCCACATTGACAATATGACACGCACACTATGTCTACTAATTTAGATACAAGTTATGTTATGTAGCAGATAGAGGAGTGCTCCGTGGTAACGGTACGCGAGTTAGACGCGCGGCGGCGGCGGCGGCGGCGGCGGCCGGCTCCCCGACTATTCTTGCAACTAATATAATATGTATAATCCACCAGTCATAACATTCCTCCCTTGATCTCAACCTGTCTATTCTATATTATAGACCGTTATACCGATGGACATTAAGAGTATTATTCAGCCAATCATCCGTCTAAAAAATCTAATATTATTAAAACTATTATAAAATCGTAAAAAACCTGTTTCTGTGAGCCTTGACGATATTTAAACAAGTGCGTTAGAGCATAACAACGTCCCCGTTTGTCTATTTTTAAGGGGTTGGCGCAAGAACTACTGTATAGATTTTTATTCTGTTTTCACTGTTAGAAAGCATATGCTCCAACTTAAAAACTGCGGTTCATTTTTTATGTCAATTAGTTGAACAAATCCTGAGATAATCTCTTAATCTTTCTATTGGATTACCATAGAGAGAAGACATCCTCACTGTTGGTTTTTGATTAAATACTTTCTATTCGTACACGGGACCGATGCGACGGGAAAAAAATATTTAAATATTGTCCCTTCACGGGTCGTTGTATCGCCGTTGGGGACCGCCAACATCGATCAGTCTTACTTATATAAAACTTTTTTTTCAATTGATTAAAATTCTTTCAGGAACTATGATTGATGGCAGATAGACGCACAGGTACACACTACAAACTATACCCTTCTTTGTTCGTTAGGGGGTTTAAAAGTCATCGCCGAAGAATCACAAACCTTTTACACAAAAACCGTACTTATCTAAATAATACAAACTGTTTTGGAAATAATGTTTTGCACACAGCAAACAAACAGCCTCTTACCCTTAACCTTTTATCTAAGTAAGTACTATTGCTGATAAATCAGGAGCCCATAATCGAAACTAATACAAGTTTTACTGTATCTAAATCGTTGAAACCATTTTGGAGATAAGTCAAGGCAAAAGTCAAACTCAAAGATCATTTATTCAAGATAGACTAATAGGTAGTACCTACCTTTTTGAACGTTATTTTTTATATTGTAGACAGCTCACGAAATGCTCGCCCTTCAAATAAATGGCTACATTTGTTTTTCATAAACAAACACCCTCTCACCCTTAACGCAAATACCTTAATACTTTCTCCTTGCCGTCGTGGATAAGTCGGATAATTAAGTGGCACCTAGTGTAACTTTAATTTTATGTGGGTAACAAAATTGGCACCAACTAGTTAATTAGTATAAATCCATTGTTCTGGTTTCTGACACGCGAAGACCTAATAGACATTGAAATAAAACTACTTTCACGGATTTATCGCGATTTTGTATATTATTTAATTCCCGACGCTTCGGATCCTCTACAGCATCCATGGTCACGGATAGACTAAAGTGCTAAAATACTGACTTATCTGTATCGAAATCAATACCTCAGATTGATAAAGTGCGTTCTTTACCCACCGCGGAGTCTGGCATTCTCGGCCGTCCGCTTGCCCCCGCGCGTGCATGTTCTGCGTGCATGAGAACGTTTCCGAACTGGTGGACGCTGCTGAATCATCGCGTCAGCTCGGAAGCGGCGCCTTTGCCTCCGCTACGCACTGGTTAAACCACTCCACACACAGGTAATATAATAACCGGTAAACACCATAAAAAATGTACTAAGTATACATCATTTTTAAAAGTTTCAAGATCTTAGTTAGAACTGAAATTGTAAGGCTGTTATGGCATTTGCGTAACCATAGAGAAGAAAAACTTTTTGTTCAAATTAATCGCAATAATGACGACATCGGTATCGGTAGATTATTGAACTTCAGCGACTTCGAAATTCATTCAAAATTATAGACGAACCGGTTAAACTCGTGACGGAAGAAATATAAACATCGGTTAGGTTAGAACTGCGACCACACAACGGCCACAACGAATTATACGGATTGAGCATTGTAGGCCCGTACAAAGAAGACATACAAGTTTTGACCCACATCCTTAGGCAGGTTTAGTCTATATTCTTGTCAACCATCACAATCTCTACCCCCTGACCATACATGACCCCTTACAGCTCCTAGGAGATGTTTAAAATTCGTGGATGGCAAACATTGATGATGAAGACATTTTACTACAAAAAACTAGTAGTAAAGGCGGTTTTACTTTTTAGTAGTAAACCGTCTTCAACATCAGTAGGTTGCCAGTCTCAAGAGTTACTTTTATTTTTTTTTGTGGGAAGTAGATGTATTTTGTTTGGCACACTAAATGAACTGCTCCAATGCGAGGTTTGAATCCACTGCGAGGTTTGAAGTTAACAAAAATATCATCGATGTATATTTTTTTTTTATATTTGTTGAGTTTTAGGGTTCCGTAGCCAAATGGCAAAAATCTGAACCCTTATAGATTCGACATGTCTGTCTGTAACAGCCACTTTTTTCCGAAACTATAAGAACTATGCTGTTGAAACTTGGTAAGTAGATGTATTCTGTGAACCGCATTAAGATTTTCACACAAAAATAAATACAACACAGACAATAAATTTTGGGGGTTCCCCAAACTTTGAACTGAAATCTAAATTTATTTTTTTAAAACCCATTCTATGGATAGGTCTTCAAAAATGATATTGAGGTTTCCAATATCTTTTGTTTTCTAAACTGAATAGTTTGCGCGAGAGACACTTCCAAAGTGGTAGAATGTGTGTGTTCCGTAACTTCTAAAATAAGAGAATGATAAAACAAAACAAAATTAAGTTCTCAGTTGCTGGGAACCTTTTGATTTTAATATTGACTTAAAGCTAATTCAGACATTAACCTTCAATGTTCTCACATCCTCATATTGCCATAATGTACCAGTTAAAATTGTTATACCTCTTATTTTAAAAGAGTGTCCATGGAGTTTCTTGCCGGATTCTTCTCCATAGGATCAACTTTTTGGAACCGTGCAACTAGAGTCATAACGTTTCATAAATGCTTGTAAAGGCTTATTTGAAATAAAAACATTTGAACTTGAATTTGAACTTGAAAATATATGATGTACATTACCATGTAAACTTCCACCGAAAATTGGTTTGACACGGAAGAGATAAACTATATTTATCTCTTCCGTGGGTTTGAACGAGACCTAGTAAGTAGTTTTTTTAATACGTCATAAATCGTAATGGTACGGAACCCTCCGCGCGCGAGTCCGACTCGCACTTGGCCGGTCTTTTTTTATCTAAAACCGCTTGTCCGATTTCGATAAAATCTTAATGGGACCTGGGATATATACCTTATGAAACAAAAAAAGAGGTTTACAAATCAGTTCAGGCGTATTCGAGTAATCGGTGAACATACATAAAAAAAAAGATTCTGACGAATTGAGCACCTCCTCATTTTTTTAAGTCGGTGAAAAAGAAAAGAAATTTCTTGAAAAGTAAAATAAAACAACTTTTAACAAAAACGTTAAAACCGCCTTCAAAAAATAATGTTATGTCTTTAACAGTCTCGGAAATCGGCGACGAAAACAAAAGATCCTCTCAAAATAAAGTCATATTATTTTTATAATTTTGTGAAAGCGGCTTTACTTTTTTTTGAAAACTATGTTCTTAAATTTTTTTATGTTTAGGGACAACACCAAAATCCTAGTGTAATAAAATCTAATTTTATTACACTATGCCGAAATGTTGTCCAATTTGGTCAAGGGGTAGAGATAGATGTGGTCGGACATGGACTATGTCAAAACTTTGCACTGGTTATGAATATTGCTATTAGAAAATACAATATTTTATTCTATATACTTTTAATATAAATCATTAAATTGTATGGAAAACCTATAAAATTATAGATCAGCTTAAACTGCATTTGTTAAGCTTGACCTGTAGCCGTGTGTACTCAATTTTCTCATTGCGTCTTTCACAACATGATGTCACGTCTTGTGTATTGTAACGTACCGCCGTACGTCATCTATCACCAGTGCATGTGCAAAAAATCCGATGAATGGGTAGCCCGAGTTACGAAGGGACTATTTCTTTGTATAGGATGAGGTATCTGTACCTGCTAGTATAATAACTAAGCAGAACATCTTCACCGACACCCGCAAGCATGTATACTCTTATATGTACCGCCACCCGCCACAGGTCGGCCCTCGGTTTAGTACTGATACAGCTTGCTGAGCACTAAACATACAGCCACACTCACGTTAAGCGGCCTACTGTGTAGGTACTTCTTGGCGAAACTAGGTAACGGCTCTTTTGCTGGCATCACAGTGCTCAGCTTTACAAAGAGCTCTCATACGATCAATATGTAAGAGGTTAAGGCAGCGTAGGTAATTAAGTACATCGTGCTTGCTTGCAGTCACGCACTCTACAGTGAATAGCACGCAGCGCATTTGAATGTGATTGATGGCAGGTTAGCGCGCTGTCAGCGGCCGCCCGAGCCACCTGCTCCCTGCATCGTGCTCACTGCTTGTATTGGTATTTAAGTATCGAATAAATCGGATTAGCAGATATTGATATACCCCAAATGATCTCCATACTTCCAAAGAGACGGCTTAAGTACTTACACATTATCTTCAGTACCTGGTCTACTCTATCCTCCAAATATATTAATTTATATCCTTTATCCTCGTTTACTCCAAAAGATAAATTTAGGTTAGTTAAGTTAGTTATAGGTACTATTAATTCGTTGTAGTAGCTATGCGTCATCACTCGTCATAATTTGAAGTGCGCTCTGGCTTGGACCACAAGCGAGCGCGCAGGGTGCGGTAACCCATCCCAGGTAGCGGTGTCTGCCCGCGCTGCCCGCGCCAACGGGCTGCCTTCTGCTATAGCTTCATTAACGTGCATCTCGTTTAGTGCGTGCCGACACGATAGGTAGGTACATACCTAGACCGATCATACTTTCGAGAGTCATCTAGGTAATTCTAACTGAATGGTGCCTAAAAGCAATTTAATGAGATTTTTTTATAAGAACCTAGGTAGGTCTTCGCAATAACAAGCAGCGCAGGTAGGTAGTTACACTAGGTACCTAATCCATTATTTACCTTGCAATCTATTCTGGAAATAGCAAAAGATCATACCGCTCCAGCTAAGCGGCCTAGTAAGGCTTATATTGTATAGGTTTTTTTGTATTTTATCTTACCTAATTAGGTATCTAAACAGTATGCTTGGTGCAAGCCGAAGAAAACAACGAACAAACCAAAATGTGATGAATGTAACGCCAGCCGCGGTCCGGGCAGTCAGACCTTCTAAGAGCTTAAGAACAATTCGACACATTCACAGACAGACACATTGACACGCGCACGCACGCACACAAGGTACCACTCGGAGCTTTCGAACGCCGAACACGACACAAAAAGTAATAATCATCACAGTCCCGTGGCCGCTGAGCGCACGGGCACAGGGCCGCCACTCGAGGGAGGGGGCGCGCTCACCTTGCAGCTTCTTCTCCGTCTCCCAGAATCGCTGCAACTCGGTGAAATACTTGTCGAGAATGAACACCTTGGAGAGGCCGAGCGTGGCCATGGCGGGCGGCGCGCTCGCATCACACTCCGCGGCCGCGCCGCTCTTAGCGCAAAACGGCGACCAGTCGCACTCGCGTATACTCGCGTACTGCCGCCCGCCGCCCGCGCAGCCTCGGCCCGCGCGCCGCGCTCCTCCCCCTGGCCGGCACGAGCGAACACCCACTCCTGAACTAGACTAGAAGTGATATTTATGAGCTCCTCAGAATTCTTCGACAAGCGTCTTCACTAAACACCTTAAGGAAATGTGCGTCTTCACTTAGGCAGGTAGGTAACTTTCACTTATCGATGGAAATGACACTAAAAAGAAGCACTATGTTTCTCATACATAATTATTTAAGCTCATTTATAGGAGGAGGTGCAACTGCAAGTGATCGTTCATGTTCAGCGAATGGTACTAAAGAAGTGGCGGCGAGGCGGCGGCGGCGCAGCACAGACACGGGTAAGTACTCTTCCAAAAGGTTATTTCGTGCATTAAACGGGCACTGTGCGGAGGCTGCAGGTGTGTACGGGGGTGTTCCGGGGTGGAGGGAGGGAGTGGGTATAGATAGAGCGGGACGGGAGGGCGCGAGAACTGGTTTGTTTATTTGCGCCGAACGAAAGCTATGCGCCTGCGCCACGCGGGCCTTCCAAAATGGTCGCGCTACACTCACATCGCATCGGACCCTAAGCCTCTACCTAACTGTATTTGGCCATTGGCTAATCCTGTTTGAATACGGCGGCGGAGTGAAAACTTGCAGCACCTATCATACAATGACGAGGACGTGTATCAAATTGCATGACGTCTGATAAAACTAAACAAACTCGAACATAACATAACTAATTAAAAAGAATATACGATGACGTGGAAGCAATACCTATAGAAACGGTTGCTTTTAGATAGTGGGAAACGTCCACAAAACGATGCGCATTATTTAGTATTACATAATATATATAATTATGATCGACATGAGTTTCATTGTGGAAGTTTGCGAAGCTCAAACTAAGCATTGCTCTACGGAGCGAAGCGTGACAAGCGCTGCGCGTGCGGCTCCGGCTGGTTGCATCACTTGCGCGCGCGCCGCTATTGTGCTCAACGTGGAAGCGTGTTGTGATTGTGATCATCGACAGCGACACAATAATTTATGTCCAAACTATGAGAACTATGGTATGCTGAGGTTTTGTCTAAGAAAGGCCGTCGATCGCCTTCAAGTACTTGATTACTTTATAATACGATTAGGTATGCTTTTATAAATTTCATTTCATTTCTTGTAGGGGACTTGACACATATACAATATTATGGTACCATCTAGCTGGAGTGGCCATGGAGGCGGCGAGGAGGCATTTGAAATCCCCAATCTTGATCATGGCAAAACAGGCTGGACCGACTTGCCTCGAAGTGAACGATATTCGCTAGCGACCAAGAATCTACGTTTTCCATAAAAATATTGATGTGATAATTCCTTCAGTAATTATAGATCTTTGACGACAGACAAGTCGACGTTTTACATTTTTTAACTAGATGGCGCCGGCATGTCCTATCTGACAACCTCAGACAACAAACAACAAAACAAACTAAGAGAATCATGATCTCTTTTAAAGTTGTTAAAGACAAGAATTTAAGTAAGTTAAGTTCTGAACGGTCTTTTAAAGAAAGAGCCATTGAGCCATGGCAGTTTTGAGTGAACCAGTCCTAACTAACGGCACGCATACCTCAGGGAGCATCACCATTAGATATAGGAAGCTCCACGACCCGTCGCACGATGATATCAAATCAACAAGACATTTGCATTGGCCATGTAAAATATAATAAAAATGGCAGAGTACGAGCTTTAACTAGCATGCATAGTACTCACATTAAGCTTTTTTAACAAGTACCTACATGAATAAAATAAACTGACAGATATCTACAAATATTGCGGTATCACTGCTCGTATCATCTGTTAGTCATTTGATGGAGATGGGGAACTTCAAAGAAGGATTTTACACAAGCAGGTGGAGTACCGAGCGTGAGATTGGCGCTCTCTATCACAAGGCGAAGTAACTGCACACTGCTGAGAGCCGCCGGCCGCGGAAACTTGCAAGCTGTGTTTACCTGACGCAGTGCCCGACGCTCCCGACAGGGGGCGCGCGGCGCACGGCGCACCGTCCGCGGACGGAGGATGAGGTGTCCATATGCAGCACGTCAGATGTTGCAGTTTTTGTCAACTGTCAGGTTCCTGATTTCTTGACAGACAAAACAACCGAGACGCGGGGACGTGGACACCGACTCGCGACGTACTCACGCACGCTACATACTCGTATATAAATAGTTGACTAAGTATGTGACACATTCGAACATGAACCTAGGTAACAGTCACTGTAAGAGCTGAACATTGGCTGATATACAAGAGTACCTGCCTGATTACCAGAGTGATTATTGTCTTTAATAACTTCGATATTTAGGTTATTTAACTTGCGCGGCTTTTCGGAACTGCTATCTTCAGATGCGCGCAGTTATTTCAAACGAACTGTCTTTGTGGAACGGCGCTTGTGGGATTATGGGGATATTTTTTGCGATTTATTTTAATTCCACACGTTTGGTACATCAAGCGGTTCCTCAATCTATTTTATAGACGGGGAGGAGGGTGAAAGGCTCTTACCCTCCTTTATAATGCAATCACAGACTTAGAAAACTCTCTTCTTGCGGTTTGTTAAAGTACCTATAACATCTTTGACGGAATTTAAAACTTTTTGCATTTGTTCCTCAGGCCAATTTCGGTGAGCGGTTTTACGGTTATAAATTCTCGGCATGATCTGTATAAAAACTACCTAATGGAATGGGGAATATGATTCTATCGTTTTATACTCACGAAGAGGGATCGTTTCACCTCAAACACCATATTTCAAGATATTTATTAAAATATAGCCTTCAAATGCAACGTGCGGTATTCAAAAATAACAAGCCAATAAAACAACATTCTAATAAATGTTAACACGAAGAAAGTAATGAAAGTAGTAAAATAGGCTCACCGCCGCGCGCCGCCATGACACTTGGAGAGGCAGGGTTACGGGAATGACGTTTGATGCGTTCACGGGTGGAGGTCGCTAGGGGTCACTTCTATAGGGTGAGGAATCACTTTACCTCGAAGGATCGTATTACACGCAGCTCCCCCAGGATTAGGTCCCACGTAATAGGGGGCGAGCCTATTGCCATTCAGCGGGTACATATCCATTCTCCGAGCTGCTACTGAGACCAATAACACTTTGCTCGACTTGGAAATCGAACCCAAGACCTCTGGCGTAGCAGTCGCACTTGACTAATGAGGCAAAAATAATAAATTGTTAAGAGGAGTGTCCCTCGCGAACGCAACAATGTTGCACAGTTGTCGCTGTCTCTATCCCTCGCGATGCGAACGCGTGCCCGAGAGGAGAAACAACAACATTTTCACGCGTATTTCGTATGTTCCGAATTTTGGAGATTACTCCTATAATATTGCTAATATGTAAAAAAAAAATCTTGTAAAAAAATATTCACTATATTATCTGGGTTTCCTTCGAATCAGAACTTTTCTGTATTGATACATTGTCGAGAAATACTAGCATAAAGTTGGGCCGTTTTTCAACGAAAATTGCCAATCTTTGAGCTCGTGTAACTTTTTAACCGTATATTGAAATGAAATTTTATATTACAGGAACACGTATATTAATGATAAGATTGTTACTGCAAAATTTCAATGACTTTCATTGTTTAAAATTCAAGCAAGGGCCAAACTGCGTTTGTATGGGGCGCGAAGCGGATACTATCCTCTTAATAATGAAATCTTACTAGTTTTTGTCCGCGGCCTCGCTCCTGTGGTCGAATGAAAACAATGTAATCAGAAACCGACAGCAAGATCTGTTCTTTGTATAGATCTGAAGCCCTATCTCAGGGTTTTTGAACTTATTTAGATGTTAAGTTGTATCATAAGCTTTCTAAATGTAAAACAAATTTTTAGTCTGTTTTTGCGCCAAGTTTAAGTATTTTTTGCGCTAACCCCTAACAAACAGACACAGACAAGAATTAAAAAAATCAAATAAGTAAGTATTCAGCTCCGAACACATAATCATGATCTAATTCATAGCGCGTCTAATAAAGTGGCGCAATGGACTGCAATATCTGAAATTGCTTTATTGCAAGTCATATTTTTTAACCAATGTTATAAGTCGGTATGGTCGATATGGTCGGTATGGTCGAGCTACTCAATTGTAGCTCGACCATACTATATACCTATGAATAAGCGGTACCGAATTTAGGTAATTTTCTTCTGACCTGACACTCCATGTAGAGAGTCCATTTCATGTTGTACGTTGTTGCAGCGCTCAGCGCGTTGATGTCTTTTGTATGCACTGCACCGCCTAGCGTCACGGCACACAAGAACTTATATTATAAGTTAAACGATCGATGATCCGGTGTGACGATTAAACACATCCACGTTACACTTAACACAAACGAATAGGTATCTGTGACCATATTATAATATCATATCATATTTTCTGTTTTATAGTTACCTACATTATTTTCGATTTCTTATGGGTGTCGGTAGAGTATAATGAATAATATATGCATTAATTAATTATGAACAGAATCATAAAGGATAAAATGTGAACGCGCTAGTCGCGAAGACCGTCGATGACTAACGTGCTCACTAGTGATCAGCTCACGGTGAGTGCAGCACGTCAGTTCGTCTGCGCCGTAATGCGCGCGAAACGAGCCGCGGGCACGCGACTTGCGCACGCGCCGTACTCGCACAACATTAAATAAATTTAAACAATAAAGATAATTGAATTTGGTTGCCGAATTCAATTATCTTTATTGGTTTTTCGCAAATTGTAAAATACATACCATCACGCTTGTATTCCCCGAAGGGTTAGGCAGAGGTATACTACTAATTTACTACCCACATCTTGCTAGTATAGTATGTCTAGTTTCCGTGTAATGGGAGAGACCCTATTAACCGGACACATCAAAACTCCGAGCTGCTAGGATTCATAGAAAAAACCAATAACAATTTGCTCGAACTAGGAGTCCATCCCCGGACCTCTGGCGTAGCAGTCGCGCTTATTCGCTATTTCGAATCTAAAACAAAATCCAATGTTGTTAGGAGATTGATGAAAAGTTTTCAAGAATACCCGCCTATTCTTAAAATTACTTGGTTTTCTAAGTATAAATACAAGTCGATAGTCACATTGCTCAGTTTTCCCCGAGAGCTCAGAGGCGATGGCTGTGTCGTGGGCGTCCTGTCAGACACTTGTCCGCTAGTCAATGTGATAGTGACGTCTATAGATACGATCTCTGTCCGATTATTACGTGCTATTGTTATTTTGGCCTAAGGTCGAGAACGCTATTCGAACACTACAAAGCCGCGAAAAACCAATTATATAAATTGTTATTTGTTCATATTTTTCATCCCTGCGCTGCGATAGCATTTTGACTTGTGTGATTGGAGTTATTTGCGTTTCTTGGAATAATGACGTAGCAATAGCAAAACAACCGCCATTGGATCTCTACAAATTGATTTGAGGAGAATCTTAAGATTGCAGATATCTGTTGCTGCCACCTTTGTATTCTCAATCGCCACATGGAAGTCGATATCGATGTTCTGATACTAGAAACTAGTATCAGAACATCTGATGGCCACAGTAGAAATGCCACTGTGATGTTACATCCCACAGAGATCAAACCAATTAATTTGTTAACTTGATCAGTGATGATGATTGTTAATACTGTGAGCTGCATGCACCAATCGAAACCACTGGAGATTTAAAATTGAAATTATGATGACCGAACAGATTTACTTTTTGTAAAATTAACTCCATGTCGTTTGAAAATAACTTGTGTGCTTTCGTGCAGCTTTTGTAGATTTTTACCAAGAGATAAATATTAGTTTGTTGTGTACATCATGGGTGACGTCGGTGGCAAGCTAGATAGCACATTTGCAAACGGATAGTACGAGCTACGCTCGACATAATCAGGACTATGCACGCATCATCATTTTGTTAGTGTGAAAGAATTACGATTAATTTGTATTGTAGCAGTTCGCATTCGGTCATCAAGCAGTCCATACGTTGCATTCATTTCATATCAAGTATTTATAACATTAAAGTGCCCAATATTATCATTTCATCATATCAGTTGGGGCTAGAATTTACCTTAAAATTCTACATGGTCCATTTTCCATTGGTCGCTGGATCATCCGGATCGAAAGACCAGAAATATTAGTAATAGACTATTAGTATTATGTAGCTCATCCTTTTATGCGGGTGTCCCGTTACTATGGACTACCTGTCTATACAGAGTATTTTATTGACTGCTCCAGGTTTGGTTACTCATCCTTACATTCCTACAAATTTATCAAATGTGTACTTATAATAAATGTTTGTTGGTAATTATACGATTACTGACCTGGTTGTCTGATGCGATGCGTGCGCCTGCGCCGGCAGCGTGTCTCCGCGCGCGTCGCTTCGGTACACGACCTGCCGCACCACATTTGTTGTAAGTACACATGTGTTATAGTAATGTGCCCTCTAAAACAGAACGTTAATATATCAATGCGGTGGGCCGGTGGTAGGTACACGGCGGTGCTAGACTATTTCTTGTACCAATATTCTGCACCTGAGGACTAGTCTGCGTGCCGTGGTACCTACCTAACAGAATTTATCGTATCGTTTGGTTCCGTCTGTGTGTTGCGTTTCTGTCGGTTGGAGCAAAAGAAGTCTGGTGGCAGGTGTTGCGCGCGCAGCAGCGTCAGCAGCGAAGCGGCCGCGGCGCGGGAGGCACCGCTCCGCGCCGCGGCCACGCCCTCGTACGTCTGGTCAGGCAGCAACATGTGGCGCTGACGCCGCGTGTCACTACGGTGATCACAATACATGTACCTAGGTAAGCAATTTTGATTTCATGATTCGTATTCTTCGGAGTTCATATTTTCTTGTAAGAAGGTGTTTTTTAAATTATACCAATAATTTTTTTTGGACCTTTTGTTATGATACTGTCATTTCATTGTGGTCGGTACATTTTCCAGTAGATAGTTAAAATGATCATGTCTTAAATATTGTTTATTATAGATCTGACTGTTCTGTATATTTAAAATGTAGTAATAATATGAAACGCTATAGCCCTACCATCGCTCAAATGGTACCTAAGAAGGATTTTGAAGGAAAACATTGTAAAGAAACCTGCAAGACTAACGCTGCACGAAGCTCTCGAAAGTATGTTTAGGAAGGAAAGCCAACCAACTTCATGGTTTTAATATAATAAAGAATGTTTATACTAAATTGAAGTTATAAGCGAAAATGTATAGGTTTTACCAAACAGAAATAGAAACCCTCATCCGTAAAGCAACAATACTATTTTATTCAGGTAACTTAGCGACACGGATCTAAACAGTAATAGTGAATGCGATCTTATTGTCTTTTTTCTATTTTGTCAACAGATAAAACGGAGTTAGGTACGTATCAACCTACCTACCTTTCACATCTATAATAAAGTATAATCTATTAGGTATTAACCAAAAATAGTATGGATAGTTTAGTCTGAAATTAACGATAGTAAGTATATAAATAAACTAGCTTTCCGCCCACGGCTTCGTCCGCGTGGTTTCTTGGCTTTTCTGCATTTAAAATTTTCCCGTTTTTGCAACATTTTCATTAGTGCTCCGCTCCTATTGGTCTTAGCGTGATGATATATAGCCTATAGCCTTCCTCGATAAATGATCTATCGAACAATGAAATCATTTTTCAAATCGGACCCGTAGTTCCTGAGATTAGCGCGTTCAAGCAAACAAACAAACTCTTCAGCTTTATAATATTAATATATAGGTATATAATAATAATAAATAATATAGTATAGATATATGAATTATGTAGGTAGGTACCCAATATAAGTATGAATGATATATCGCTAAACACGAGGTATAAATACTTACGTGATAAAAGACATAAAAATGTTGAAATCTATTGTTGTGTTTGGGCTACATAATGTCGCACATGTCGGCGTGTGCGCTCACGGTGCCGCCATGGTGATCGGAGACGGACAACGAGTGCTCATTACTCGGCGTGACTCGTCGCCTCCGCGGCATTCGGCTAGCGTGCAGCAGCTACTAGCAACCTGGCGTGGTTCGCGTGTTGTGGGCACTGCAAGCGTGTCGCGCTGTGTCGCAGTCGCAGTCGACGGCGACAGACAGGCGCGGGGCGTGGGGCCGGGCGCGGCGGGGGAGGGGCCGGGGCGCGCTGGCGGCAGCCGCAGCCGGAATGTCGCGCGCGTATCTTTTTGCTAGGATTCGGCGAGAGCGCGCCCGCACCGCGCACACAACCACCTCCGACACGCTGATACACATTCTGTCACCATTTAGGTATTGACTGTTAAACAACAAAGAGCTGACCGCTTGCTAAACCCATACTATAAGATAGATAATTAGGTATGTCCCATATTTATGTATCACTATATGCTACATATTTTTTGCAGAGGAAAGTAACCAAATATGTCTAACTTTTTCGTAGAGGTAGGTTTCGACGTGTCAGTCGAGCGAGTGCTGTGTCGGCGTTGAGATTGTTTGGTTTGTTGTTATCAGAGAACTTATTCAGGTACATAAAATTTAAGTATTTTGTAATGTTATTGGAAATAGTATTGTATTTCGCGTTGGCAAAGATTGCGGTGTTTTGGATGGAGTAGGTACATAGAATCCTTAAAAGATCTATCTACCGTTGAAGATCTAGCGGAACCCCATTGTTTGGCGAGTTTGTTGTTGCACTGAGGAGAATGAAGAATGCCAAAGCACTTGGGATAGATAGTTTGCTGTCTGAAATATACAAAAACGGCGGGCCACACATCAATAAATAAATAATTCGAGCTTTTATTAAAATATGGGAGTGTGAAGTCATCCCGCAAGTTGGAGAGATGCTTCCATCTGTAAATTGTACAAGGGCAAAGGCGATATAGCCGATTGCGGTTCGTACAGAGGCATCTCTCTTCTCTCGACAGCTGGGAAGATTATAGCTCACATTATGAACACCCGTCTATCGCAACACGCAGAGACAATACTTCCAGAAACCCAATGTGGTTTTCGTCCGGGCAGAGGTACTGTAGACACTATATTTGTTGTACAACAAATTCAAGAAAAGAGCCTGGAACAGTACCGTCCCCTCGGACGGAGTTGTGGATTGTGCTAAGGAAAGCTGATTGTCCTATAAAAGTTATTAAACTTGGTACGCCAATTTCATGCTGATATGATGGTGATAGTTCGACATGAAAATTACTTTTCTGACCAATTCCCAGTATTGAGTGGTGTGAGGCAAGGCTGTGTGCTGGCTCCTACTTTGTTGTCTTTATACTTTGCTTCTGTGATGCAAGATGCGGTCAGGAATTGCAATCACTTAATGGAAAGTAATTCCAGAACTGACAAGAGCATTTTCGAGCCTGTCTCGCTTTAGAGCCAAACGGCAAGTTACTAGACTCTTGGTAATGGATATATTTATTCAAACAATATTACAATGCTAAAAATACAATATAAATCTTAGAAATTATAAAGACCTAAAAATATATGGTGCCTGTACTAAGATAAACTTGTGTCACAGGTGGAAAGAGAACTAACAGTGTAGAAAAGTAAACAGATGCCGACGATGATTGCTTAATGGCTGATTCTCTTGACTCTCTTCAGACCTATTTAGACACTTTACACCTGTTATGCCGTAGATTTGGTCTAGTTATAAGCACTAGCAAGACCCAAGTCCTAAAACAGCCTCCGAGAGGTCTCGATGGCGATCATTCCAATATCTACTTGGATGGCACTGCGTTGGTTGAAGTTCCAATGTTTAAATACTTGGGAAGTCGTCTAAGAAGTGATAACACCCTGGCATCAGGAATACAAGGAGCAGCGAATAGCAGGAGCTGCAGCGGCCGGGAAACTTAAAGCCCGTGTTTGGAACTCGGATGATATCAAACTGCAAACAAAAATCTTATTTTTCTAAGCTATCGTCTTGCCTACTCTGCTTTATGCCCCAGAGACCTGGTGCTACTACAGGGCGGACATTAAGCAGCTTTCATCTCAAGTGTTTGAGGTCTATACTGCGCATCAGGTGGCAGGATCGTGTTCCAAGTACAGAAGTCTTACATCGATCCGACTCATCCGGAGTCGAGGCACTCATAATGAAACATCAACTTAGATGGAGTGGACACGTTGTACGCATGGATGACAGTAGATTGGCAAAGGCTGTCTTCTACTCTGAGCTCTCATGCCGAAAGCGCAAACAAGGAGGTCAATACCTGCGCTACAAAGACGTTTAAAAAAGGAATCTTGCGGCTTGCACATCTCTCCTGATGGTTTTGAGGAGGTTGCCCGTCTTAGGCCAGTATGGCGTCACACTATCCACACTGCTGTGGATACTTACGAAGAAAAACGTCTAGAAGACCTTGACACGAAATGCCACGTTCGGAAGACTCAACCAAAAAATTCCTATACCTACACATTTAACTCATCTAGCCAACTATATTGTGCGCCTTGTGATCGTGTCTTCAAGTACAAGTTCGGTACCCATCATAATGACCAACTGATAATTAATTAGGAGTCGCCGTCACCGGATACGGTGTGGAGGGCATGAACATGAGTATTTAATGCTTCTATACATTATATAGGTACATGTTCCTTTGCAAGTTTTAGAGCCATTTGACTGTAATGGTTCAAAATGTGCCTATAATTTTAAATTTGTTAGAAATGCCAAATATGGACCGTTTATGGAGTCCAAATATGTGTAGTGTACTTGTACCGTTTGACGCAGACAGTGAGTGTGATGCCTTGATAGGATGTACAGCTCCAGACTTACAAGATGCAGAGTGTATTTTCTGTTTTCTAGTGATAGAACTCGAGGGGCAACCTGGATCAAATGCCTCATGTGGCACTGGGCCTTTTTTCTCTCCGCCGTGCAGGGCATATAATGGTTGCTCTGGTGCGGAGTTCGACACCAATTCGCGATCATTGCAAATAATTTTATCTTTTTATATTTGACCGACGTTCCTAATCTCGTAGAAGCTAAGGTTGATTTTTGATTGTTTTTGTAGTGTTCCATATTTGGGGTACCTATACCATTATTAGATACCTATAAGTTGTTTTTTTATAACGAATTTTAGTACTTACTAAAATTCTAAATTATAATTCATTATATAAGACAAGACTGTTACTATATTAAACGCTAATAAATGATTGTATACAATTACGATAACAAGATTTAGTTTTTTTTTTATTTGTTTTTTTAATACCTAAATAACAAAACGGTATTCCATATTTGGTTACATTCCTCTAATCAGTCAGGAATGAGTAGGTACACCGTTCTTTAATATTGGTATTATTAGTCCATGGTACCTAATGGGCCGATTTGATTTTTTTTTTTTAAAAAAAAGCTTATTTGCAATGTATGTCGCACATTACTAGTATTCTTGTTAACCCCTTGTACTAAGCTGAATGCTTGAATTACGAATTGGGAAATACGAATTGGGTCCACATCGGTAGTGCAATAGGTGAGTTTCGAACCGGCAACCACGTGATCGCAAGTCCGACGCCCTAGACATTAGGCTACCGCGCCGCTTGAATTCAAAAAGATATATCATTTACGTCATATAGAATAACGTGTATACATGCTAGTTCTATTGAATTTGCTATAACTTTACTGATCTTCATTGAAATAGGTTGTTTGAAAGAAATATCGCGTTTACCACTTTTGTGGATTGGTATAATCTAAGCCCGTTTGTATAACTTGGAAGGACTCTTGTTTTAAGGGAGGCACACATTATAAATATTTGCTTATGAGGTGGACAGATGCCGAACAATTTTTAATAATCACTTGGGTATGAAACATGTTTCCACTCGGCTAGTCCCAAAAGACCAAAATTTTCTCCAAAAACTCAATCGCATGATTCACTGAGGACATGCTAGAATGAGTAAATTCCAACCCAACATTCATGAAACGCATTGTTACTTGTGACGAGACTTGGGTTTACGAGTTTGACATGCAAACTAGTCAACAAGCTTCGGAGCGGCACCTTTCAACTGAACCGAAACCGAAAAAACCCACGCCAAAGTCTATCAAAATTCAGTCATGTTGACTGTTTTCTTTGAATATCGCGGTGTTGTGCACTCGGAATTCTTGCCGAAAGGTCAAACGGTAAATAAAGAATATTATTTGAGCGTTATGCGGCGTTTAAAAGAGCAAATAGGACGAAATAGCCCCAGATGTGTGGAAAGAAAATTCTTGGATTTTCCACCACGATAATGCGCCTTCGCACACGGCGTCATTGTGAACGAATTTTTGTCCAAACACTCAACAAATACCATCGAGCAACCATCATATTCACCAGATATGACTCCAGCCCACTTCTTTCTTTTT
>OY292526.1:182830-208443 GCA_958496365.1 Subacronicta megacephala
ATTTAAACTGTTTGCATACTTCGTTCGTTTTTGAAGTCAGATTTTTTTTGATGAATTACCATATAATTTATGGACCCAAGTCAGGTTACACAACGGGCCTCGCATTGTTTCTAGGCTTTTCTTACACTTAGAGGTCAACTTAGTAGGGCAGATTGTGTATACAAGAAGTCGGCTAAAGATAAAGATGCAGTAGAATCATTTGTAAAACACCGATAAGAGACCGACATGTGACGTGAGAGGCGCGGGCGTCCGCGTGGTGGTCGCGGGCTCGGGGCAGGGTAACCAGATCACAGATTACATCGAGACGTTATCTTTTGTTTTAAAGAACCAGGAAACGCGCGATCGGACCGATAACCTCGCAAATTGGCGGTGCATGCGCAGCGGTACACGCTATTCTTCAATTTTGTGGCTTATTCGCTTGAGTACCTCGCTTAGATGACATGCTACAGAGCCGCTTAATAATTGAAGTGGGCACTGCCAGTACTCTTCCTACTGGAAGCTGAGCAGAAGTACTGTTCTTTCACTACTCTGGACGGCTATTTGAATCTATGGGTCCAAGCTTGTGCTCTTATTACTTACGTCACTTTCTTAGCGATAGAATAATCTTCATTTAATTGTTTGTATTATTACTACCTACCTACTATCGTTCGTACTACATATACAAAAGGTAAATGTAAAAACAATTTAAAGGCTTAAAAACTTAAGTACCTATATAGATACACGAGTAGCATTGGCTACTAATAGGCAGATTCCATACCTATGGGGTTAATTTTTTACTTACTTTACCTAAGTTAAGTTTTTTATTTATAAGTAACGAATATTATATTAAGTGATTACCCTACTAATGTTGAATACGTAAACAGCTAGCAGTATGTCTACTTAGGAAGTGTGCGGTGAAGTGGAAGGGATGATAAGATTAATGCAGCTATGTAAAGGGCAGCGAATGCGGGAAATAATGATAAAATCACTAATAGTACGTACTAGTGATTTTTGTGAATGTATTAAAAAATATAGGGACCCTTTTACAGGGGACCTAAACATATCGGCGAACCGTGGGTGTTAAGAAGTTCACCTCTGCCTAATCCTACGGGGAAAATCTAGGCGTGATGGTAATGGTATGTAGGTATTGACGCTTTGCTGTGCCCGACAGGGTCCATTATTGTTACACTAATTTTAAACCATAATACCTAGTTACATTTATATTATGAAAATGCAATTAACTATTGATTATTGGGTAAGTACTTAAGTAGGTAGGAACTATACAATCGAAGGTCAAAAACAGTGTAATTTTAAGTAATTTTTATTTAATACCGTTGGCTTAGAAGCTTCTTTACAACTACATGAGACCGTGGATCTTGGTAAGTCAGTTACTAACCTACCTACCTACTTATTGGATATTATCAATTTGATACCTCCCGCTTGCCTAAGGAAAAGGGTCTTGACAGACATACAACCAACGCTACGATTCGTTAGGGGTTCCTCTTTTAAAATGTGAGGCATGGAACCCTAATAATACCCTATAGGTGTAAAGTAAATTTAATATTTCCGTTATTGTGTAACAAACACTGATTATTATTTACCACTGCATGTAATTTTAACTCAGAAGGAATTCGTATTGATTACAGGTAGTTAGGTATAGCAGCAGCTTCTTTAAAAAAAATGACGATGCATGTAGACAGTGCCACAAGTGAATCAGCGTGATACAGAATGAGAGAGGTGTCAGGTCAAGCACACTACGCATGCGTGTACAAGGCATTTTTGGTACTTATCAGTTATGTGCACGCACTGACTGAGCGCTCACTGCCCACTCTGCCCAGCCCGCGCCACGTGGCCGTTTTGCAATGCGGCGGTTCAACGATTTGCCAAATTGAATGCGGCTGAATGAAAATCCGCCGGCATGTAGTTATTCGGCGCCATACGTTCTTCAATACGGCTAGCCGTAACATAATACAGCGAGTCATTTGACAGTTTTATAGTTTTTAGTTCCCACTTCTAACACTCGTAGCGCTGCCTAACATAACAACAACAATAGCGTCGGATACTTAAATGGCCATGGATTCGGTCAGTGTATATGTCTACGTTTTCTAATAGATTGAAAAAAAACCGATATCTGTATTTAGATTTTTGCGGCGAACTTTAAATTTTGAAATATGGCGGCTAATCGACTCCACCTTCTGAGTACTTAAAAGAAGTTCGCTTCTTTAATGGAAATTCGCAAGGAAAGTGACCACGTTTTATTTTGTCAGTATGGTCACCCTACAATCTTAATATGTAGTACTACGATGCGGCTAAACGTGGGCCGCCTCATTGAATAACGTATCGCAATGACAATCCGGCTAATCGTTGAACCGCCGCATTACAAAACGGCCCTGTTTTTGAAAACGGCAAGCCGTAATGTAATACGGTGGATTATACGATCCGGCTAATTCTAATTTGTAAAAAGAGGCACCAAAATAAATGCGAAATAATCCTAACTCATAAGAGTAAAATACCTTAAGAAATAAATAAACGAGTCAGACTCGCGCACGGAGGGTTCCGTACCATCCCTACTAATAATATTATAAATGCGAAAATGACAGTCTATCCGTCTGTCTGTTACGCTTTCACGCCATAACCACTAAACCGATTTGCTTTGCTAAAGCTGGAGAAAGGAAATGGGCTACCTTTTGTCGCAAAAAAACCTCTTGGAGGGGTTGAAATAGGGGGTGAAAGTTTGTATGAGAGTTCGTCATTGTGGACGATAAAACCATGAAACTTTATATTACACTTGATAAAAAATAAATAAATATATTTTGATAAAGCGTTTTTGAAATTTCGAACTGTGTGGGGATGAAATAGGGGATGAAAGTTCGTTTGGAAGTCACGCTTTAAAGTCTAACCCCGGAATAGATTTCCACAAATTTGGTACAAAAATAGATAAGACCTAAAGGAAAGGATATAAGTTACGTTTGTTGTAAAAGAAGGGATTGTAATAAGGGATGAAAATTAGTATGAGAGTTTGTCATTGTTGAAGATAAAACGATGAAACTTTGTATTTAGGCACTTGATAAGAAATAAATAAATATTTGATATCTACTTATAGGGTTTTTGCAATTTCGGGTGGTGATGAATGTCCGTTTGGATTGTGACTAAATTTGGTACAAAAATAGAATAGACCTTGGGAAAGGATATAAGCTGCGTTTATATTTCGGTTAATAATATAGTTGGGCAAATTTTGTGGTCTTCTCGAGCAAAGAAGCGGACGGAAAGATATGTAAAGATAATTTGCAATATCCTGCCAAAATCGGAAAAAACTAAACAGACAATATCGTGTTGTCCACGCGAACGAAGCTGCGGGCGGAAAGCTGAAATAATTTCATGATCATGAAAATAAACCAAATAATATTTTTTTATGCGGAACATAGCGACTTTATTAGGTAGGGAGATTTGAGACTATATTTTTAATGAGTCGCTATGTTCCGAATTAGAATTTATTATTTTATTTTATGTTCTTGTAGTTATTCAATATTAGGTACTTTTTACGCTTCTAGACTGAACTTGTTTTTTTCTTTACAGTTTTAGTTTAGTTGTTTTTTTAACGCAGTCGGGTTTTTCTTATTTTTTTTAGGATGTACCAACTCATTAGAATTTCTTATATGTTATTCGTGTGTACCACGAAATGTATAATTATAGCACGTAGAAGTGGAAGAAGTATGCAATAATCAAAGCAAGTGGCGGGCGGTCTGTAGGCGGTGTCTTTCTGCTTACCCCTGTAGTGAAAAGGCGCGTATAAGTAAGAGAATGTATGTCTGTATACCAGTAGAGATTATGGTTTCATGAATGTCGTAAATATTGTCATTAAATGTGTCGTCCCCACCCCATATGTTTTCTGTTACGTTGTGACGAGATTAAAAGGTTAACCATGTTATTTATAAGTACATAGGTCAAGACAATGTCAATGTATCAACAAAAGCACATCATTTCTATTACCCTCTGGACTACGCATTTAAAGTTAGTATATTTAACTGTGGAAAGTAAGTAGAAGTGGGTCCCTTCTACTTATTTTGTTCAGTGTCTGTTTTTTTATAACAATTCATTGCTTGACGAATGTCACGGTCATAACTAATATGCACTTAGATGATAATGAAATTGTCTTATTTACTGTGACGCGCTAAAGTTTTAGACGTTCTGCCTTAGTCCCGTGCCTAGTATAGAGATTCAATGTTCACATTGCATTTAGTTTTAGTTAACATTAATTAATTAATGTTTAATTTTAATTTGATATTTAACTTATCGTCACACAGTACCTACGGGCAGCCGGGCGACTATTGGTTTGCTAGCTTTTTACCTGGAGTCCATCGTCTGTCATCTGCGGTGACCAGGTCCACGCCGTCGAACAGCTGTTGTGCGAACTCCTCGATAGTATCGGACTCGGGCAGACGGCCCGAGAGCCCCGTCAATACGATATCGTCCTCAGAAACTTTCGCCCCGTTCATCACGGCACTCGGCATGACGGCTGCAGGTGTGACGCGTATCTGGAACCAGACCACTTCAGTTGAATGCAAACCAAACACTGTGTGCAAATCATACCGCGAAGGAACGAATGTTGGCCACCTCGTTCGCTAACTTCAACCGATCCTCGTGTTGAATCGAATATTCCACCCGGGATCAGATTCACCAACGTCTGAATCCGAAATGATATTATGTCTAACGCACTAACGAAACGGATGGTGCGTGATACGCGCGAGGAGCGTGCGAGCCGAGTGATGCGGTGGCGATGCGACACGCGGTTAAAAGGGCGCGATAGCGGGGTCGCGGCCCGCGGCGACACGTTTCCACGAGACCCCGAACCCACCTTATCGCGCCGCAAGGACGGGCAAGGTCAGCGCGTTCTTCCTCTTCAACAATTTACCAAGAATTGCCTGCCCGCTGCACCCCGACCGTACTGGGACCTGGCCGCACCGCCTGACCAAGACGGGCGCGTGTGCGACTCGCCGCTAGAGCTAGATGCGGCAGATATCGTCGGAGTCCGCTTCGACCTCAGTTTGCTTTATCGAGAGAAGTCGATCTAGTGACCCCACGATTAAATACGCAATTAATCATAATCTAAGAGTGCAAATCACGCGCCGAATCGTTCTACCGCCTAGCCTGTACATAGGTATTTTGCGCGGAATGTACCAGCAATTTCATACATACAGTCCGAAACAGTTGCGTTGAATGAATTTTATCGCAAAGATGGTTGCAATACTTACATGTAAATGACGCGTTACCCGGTGTTATAGACTTCTGTATTCTATGTTTATAGTACAGTGTAACTCTATGGTCATAGCCTCGCTGGCCGGCCGTACGCCTCTCTTGAGTCGGTGGCCCAGTTGGACGCGCACTTGCGAATGTTGCGACGCCCCGACTCAATTATAATGGGTAGTCCTTTTGTGCTTCAATTGGCAGCATCAAGCGACACAACAGATCAACTCTCACGATATTTCGTTCAGCTAATGAGCCTCCGAGGGCCATACCAGTGTCATGCGAACGACTACATCAGATCAAAACTCCATCAGCGGACGCCAATTTGCCATGCTAATTAATACTGATGGCAATTTTGGCGAGATTTTGGCGTTCGTCATTTTTATTATTTTTTAAAACGGCGGCCAACCATAAGACCTATAATTTCGATAGCTGACATTAGTTTCAACAAAAAATAATAAAATAATTTTATATCTAAAACAGTTTCGGAAGTCGGTGATTTCAATTTGAGTGGTTCTTTTAGACATTAAATTATTTTATTATTGTTTCAAGACAGTTTCACTTTTTTGTTAAAAGTTTTTTTTTGTGGAAAGTTTTGTTTATATATAATACTTGTAAGCCAACTAAATGCACTGCTCCAATGAGACAGCGAGAATTCGGAGTAAATATTTATATTTTTGTTACTTTTTTAGTATTTGTGAGACATTTGCATAGTCACATGGACTCTAATATGATGCCAGTTTATATGATGTGCATCGGATTGCTGCTTGCAACTTTACGCGGCGAGCTTTCAACACAACACCCTTCGAGTTCGGTATAACGACGTTCTTAGGACCTTGTTGTTAAAACCCTTGTTCTGTAAATATTATTTCTTCGCAGTCATTAGGAAAAGAACAGCCATTATGATGCGTCGAGTAGTAGCACTAACTATACTAGACAGGGGTACATCTTAGACAATTATATAATATGCAATTTTCGTGTTCTTGTAAGTAGATCCGTCCTGTTTATTAACAAATTACTAACGCTTTATTATTGTGTGCGCTACTAACAACCTATAACTTAACTAATGAATTAAATCTATGGACTCTGTCTAAAAGAAAGATAATTATTTACTTTTTAGTAGAGTAGGCAGGTCTGTTTGGGCAATCCTATCACTTCAAGATTTCGGCCCATGTAAGTTTTTGTTGGCCAACTTATGAGTGATCCTAGGAATGCTGGCGTACGAATATGGCACTGAATTTTGAGATGTTGTCATAATTCAGAATAGATTTACAGGTAAATAGTGAAAAACCGAATAAGAGATGGATGAAAATATGAGTAAGATGGGAGTTAATGCTGAGCTGAAGGTCAGAGCTGAATACCTATAGTCAGATTTCTTTTATGATAAGAAAAATCCTTATGGATCATCTGCTTCCTAGTGAGGAGGCAGGGTAAGTTGGACTAGCAGGCACGGACTTAAAACCGCACTTCCCTTTCTTGCACTATAGTCTCGGCCATGGGATTTGTGACAATCCCTACGACCATAACGGGCTGTGGACCTGTGGTTCAGCTTTCGCTGGATCCATTCATAAGGCAAAGCTTAGCCTCGAATCCTATAACTCGAAGCGTGGACGACTGCTGGAGCCACTGTCTGGTCGGGTTGCGATTCCCGTCGGTCAGTCGCCTGCAGGCCAACCTTTCGCATCTGCAGTAGTGCGCAGAGAGAGTAGAGTGCTTACTTCACATCGGTAAATATAATTTTATTACAAGACTTCATATTTATTACTTCGTAGTTTCCTGTGAAAAGTGCCTGTGTGTGTTTTTTTCAAGTGACATTTCTTTTGTTTACAGCTTATCGTTTGGACTTCAAGAAATGGAGTTGCAGGGGCGATGACAAAGAACAAATGTCACTCAGAAAGAGCGCTATACAGCAAGCGTTTAAGAAGGAATGCGGTTTACTTATAGATTTAGTAAAGCAAGGAGTACGCACAACCAATGATGGCAATACTGCCAGAAGATTTTTCAGGGATGCAGATACAACAGCCCGCATAACAGGAACACGGAAAGATTTAATAGAAAGGTTCCACGTGATTCTTCAGACTGTTGCATCTGGAGAGCGTGTGGACCATTCTAAGTTTTCCGAATTTTGTAGTGATACTGCAGAATTGTATGTTAACTTATATCCTATATTATATGCCTTCCAGTGTACATAAATTGTTGGTACATGAGAGTGATATAATTAAGCATTTTGGTGCTATACCTATAGATAAACTGTCAGAAGAGGCTGCGGAAGCACGCAATAAAGATTTCCGGAAATACAGAGAGAGTCATTCTAGAAAGGTAAGTAGAACGGCGACAAATGAGGATATTTTACACAATCTTCTTTTGTCTTCTGATCCAAAGATTACTAGTCTAAGACCCCGAGTGACGAAACAAAATGTAATGGTTCTCTCTCCAAAAGTCAAAGAGCTTCTGCTGAGTTTTCCTACAGAATCCGATATATATTTTATTGATGTAGATAATTTACAAGATAGTCATAGCGATAGTGAATAAGATTTTTGGTAGATTTTAAGTGTTTTTTTTTTCTTATTAGTCTGTATGTTATAATTGAAAGGAAATAGTATAGTAAAGTTTGGTGTTGTTTGTATATATGGTTAGTTTTTAGTTTACTTGTGTTAGTAGATAGTAAGTTATTTTAACTTTACTAATGTGTATTAGTATGTATCTTTAATTACTTTTCAGTATTAAATCTAACTTAAAAGGCATTTTATAAACTAATTTTATTTTGCAAATAAACCGTAATCCGTAGATCCACATTTTTAAACAGACACTTTAAATGTATTGTTGGTAGTTGATAAGTCTTATGTGTAATATAACGTGCTTCTACTTATTATTCCATATCAAATTTAACTTAAAAGAATTTCCGAAAAAAAAAAATGAAGCTTTTTATTATATGTATATTTTTCATTTTTTTCGATCCATTTATTTGACAGAGTTGCAACTTTATGCACATGTTCATAGCATCAAATGATAGTATACTACACAAGGTATAAGAAAAATAAAGTTTCAAAGCGGGATCACACGCTACTTAGCAGGAATTTAATTTAGTTTGATCCTCTCCATACAAAAAAATAACAAAACACGTTTTTCTACCGAAAGTATTAAGTTTGAGAAAAACCGCCAGAACAATTGTTATTGAGGTTAATGAGCTCTATCGATTCGCATAAATAAAAAAGTTAAAAACCAAAGTTGATCCCTATGTCACTGAAATCATAGTTTCGACCCACTGTGCGGCGGCGGCGGCGGCGCGGACCCTTGCACAGTTGCACTATAGATATAGTCACAGACTCACAGACATGGGATTCGTGGTACATTCGCCACGACTATGACAGATCCAGGTCGGTATCTACCTACAGGACTGTGTCTAGGTACTCAGTAGGTAGTAGGTAGGTAGGGCCTCAAGTGTATCTAGGTAACCTATACCTACACACTACATGTAACCTACCTACCTACTCAGTTTTATGTTTAGTAGACTTAGGTATAAATGGTATAGTTAGGGTAGGTACCTACCCAATGACAAATATTTATATCTACTTAATAAATATCATAGTACCTACCTACCTTAAATCTTAGGTAGGTACTACTACTAGTATACTATCTGTTATATTATAGGTAGGTACGAGCGAGGATCATTTAGTAATTTTATTTAGCAACCGTCTCGAATCTGCATCATGATTAAAACTTACATTTGAGGTAACAATCCCAATTTGTATCTGCTAACGACGAATTTCGTGGCGGACGTTGTTCGAAGTGTATTGGTACTTTTAAATTGAATGTCAGTTCTTTATTGTACAGCCATTGAACCGGTCACCCAGTAAGGAATCAAATTCACTCAGCTAAAAGCACTGTGCGTTGTCATATGTGATATAAACTTCGTCTTTGTAATAGTATGGGTTCGCGAGTATCGACCGGTGCGCGACCTGCGGACGTCTGAAAACTGCGTCGCGAGGCGACTTCGTTTCCAGCGCGACTGTAAATGCGAAATGCGAGGAGGCAACTGCTTGAATGCGCGATATCTAATTGCGGAGCGCGAGGGGCGCGCGGGACGGAGCGCGTTGCCATGGTGCGAGATCAGGCCACGTGCATGCGACCAATGGCAGGACGCGACCGTCCCTTGGACGAGCAGCACGCTGCGCTGTCGTGTCGCGCGTCGCCGTCGCCACCCCAGACCACAGACATGAGACAGCGCGCCTCGTCGCGTGTTACGCTAGTTACGTTTACGCGTACTCTACCCCTCGCTACCCACCACCGTACCATAGACCGCACCGTGTCGCGACGACTGTCACTTAACATACTCACCACAGTTTAGTAATTATGTACATAGGTTTAGGTAGGTTCTAATAGTCTGACCCCCGCCGCCGTCGTCGGCCGCTGGTGCTCATCGCGAGCTTGCGGATCTTGTCGAACGAGGCCGGCCGAACGCGGCGACCACCCGCGGGCGGCGTGTCGTGGGTTCAAAATACATACGTACACATTAACGATGCAACTTAAGGCTTTTCCTCGGGTTAACCATCCCCGGAAATAACGATTGTCCAGTACCACATTGATGAAATTCACTATTTTTAACCGACTTTAGAAATTTCGAAAAGGAGGTTATTATGTTCGTCTGTCTGTATGTTTTTTCTATGTATTTTCACCGATTACTCCGTCAATTGCGAACCGATTATGAAAATTCTTTTTTTGTTTTAATGGGTGTATACGAGTACTCTCGAGGTGGTCACCGAGGGAAAACTTTAAATATTATTTACTAGCTTTCCGCTCGCAGCTTTGCTCGCGTGGACAACAGGATTTTGATTGTTTAGTTTTTTCTAGTTCTGGCGGGATATTGCAAATTATCTTTCTGTCCGCTACTTTGCTCGCGTAGACCACAAAGTTTGCTCAAATTTATTATTTTACCGAAATTTGAAAATAACATGTTAATTTGTAATTAAATGAGCAGCCTCAGACTAGGAAAAGTGTGAGCAGCATTCATGTTCTTTTAGCTAGAGCGATGGTCTATCACTCCGGAGGGCTCGTAGGATCGATTTTCACGGGGAGGTACAAATAGAGGAAGACCACTTTGCTCTCAAGAATTAAAATTATCGCACATCTTTGTATACCACATTGGTGGTTTTCTGGCTGGTATCAAAATGACCAGAATACATTAATATTGAATCTGTAACAGGCAACGTAGTAAATTGCCCATATGAGAAGCAATCACTCACCCTGAAATTTATTTAGGTATGGTCCATGGAGAATAAAAAAGAAAGGTTAGGCAGAGCTGTACTAATGGACACCCACATTTCGCCGTTATATTTAGGTCCCATGTAATAAGGCACCAGGTAACCAGGCACAAATCCAGACTCCGAGCTGCTACTGAGACTTTCATAAAAAATTGCAGAAGCGGCTGAATACATCAACTCGGGAAGATACGCCCGTCTTATTACAGAGCTTGCATTGCCCCTGATGGAAAAGAGTTCGAAAATTTGTTGTAAAACCTTGTAAAAAAACCGGCCAAGTGCGAGTCGGACTCGCGCACGGAGGGTTCCGTATCATTGCGATTTATGACGTATTAAAAAAAAACTACTTACTAGATCTCGTTCAAACCAATTTTCGGTGGAAGTTTGCGTGGTAATGTACATCTTATATATTTTTTTTGTTTTATCATTCCCTTATTTAAGAAGTTTACAGGGGGGGGGGGGAGTGGGGACACACATTTTACCACTTTGGAAGTGTCTCTCGCGCAAACTATTCAGTTTAGAAAAAAATGATATTAGAAACCTCAATATCATTTTTGAAGACCTATCTATAGACCCCACATGTATGGGTTTGATGAAAAAAAAAATGTTTTAATTTCAGTCCTAAGTATGGGGAACCCCGAAATTTTATTGTTTTTTTTTTCTATTTTTGTGTAAAAATCTTAATGCGGTTAACAGAAAAGTATCTACTTAAGTTTGGTACTTAAGTAGATACTTTTCTGTTAACCGCATTAAAACCGCGTTTCAACAGCATAGATCTTATAGTTTCCGAAAAAAGTGGCTGTGACATACGGACGGACAGACAGACAGACATGACGAATCTATAAGGGTTCCGTTTGGCTACGGAACCCTAAAAATCGTAACTAAAGAAATCCAACAACTATATTTTATTTCAAATTAACCTATTACTAACAAAATATTTTTTTCCTCAATTAAGAAGTTGCAATTAGTTAAGTGTTATACCAT
Organism: Subacronicta megacephala; assembly: GCA_958496365.1. Taxonomy (NCBI): domain Eukaryota; kingdom Metazoa; phylum Arthropoda; class Insecta; order Lepidoptera; family Noctuidae; genus Subacronicta; species Subacronicta megacephala. Next base: position 194,296 of record OY292526.1, read on the forward strand.
TTTGGAATTCAGACTAAATGCGCCATCTTTTAAAGTTACCTACTTGCCAATATAGCGTAGTACATTTGTTTTACAGTACAGTCGGTTAAAGTTTAGTGATGTAATATATTGAATTTAATTTTGGGCAAAAATCTATCATTTTATTTAATACTGAGACAGTTGTGTTTTAACTTTTAACTGTAATTTACAGAAGGGTTTTTCATGATTACATCACAGAAAAAAAACTGACGAAAAGTTAATATTTGTAGTCACAGGACATCAAAGATCATCACAGGGTGTCAGTTTCTAAGGTTTATTTTTAAATCCTTATAATTTGAAAAGTACATGATCTAGATTCTTTTACGTTTTTCTAATAACTGTCACACCTTGCCCTATTGCCCGTTTCCGGCTTGACGTTGATTTATGGGACACCTTGTATACAGGAATATTCTTTGATCATTGCGCAAAAAAATTTTGGTATCAGTAATATAACATTTCCATGATTTTTTCAAAACTTTTTTTAAAAATTTTATCCGCCTTTAAATCAGCAGAAAATGGACGTAATAATAACAAAAGGCGCGCGCGGCAGCCTTTGGATCACAGAGTAAAGGACCAGAGGCAAAGCTTCATACAAGTGCGCTGTGTAGATACATTACTACGAGCGCGCGGGAGCATGTGTGCGTGACCACTGGCAGCTTGTCGCGTACGCGGCGAGACTGCAAATAACCGGTTTCCGCTGGCACAGTCAGTTGTAGAGGTGTTATATTAGGGTGATATCTGGATATTACTATTATTGAATATATTCACTAGCTGATATTAGCATACCATACCTATTACCAGGTATTAGTCAAATATTAGTCAGCCATCTTGATATTCCGTATTCGTTATAATATTGATATCGTACCTATTATCCGTATTCGTTAATCTAACATAATATTGATATCGTGCCTATTCTCTCCGTATTCGTTAATCTAACATAATATTGATATCGTAGCTATTCTCCGTATTCGTTAATGTAACATAATATTGATATCGTGCCTATTCTCTCCATATTCATTATTCGAACAATTTTATTTTTTTAAATATTATTGATATCGTACCTTATTCTGTATATTATAGATAATAGTATTATGAATTATTTAATGAATAATAATTATTCATCGTTACACCTCCTAATACATGATATTAGTTTGTATTATAAAATATTATGCACAAACTAATATTGCATATTCAGCGCTAAATGTAGTGATTTTGTTTTCATTGAGTGTTTACTTTGTAACCATCACATTCAGCTTGCATACAAAGCCCGACGTGTATAATGTTGCCTTTAGAAATCTCACTCAAACACGCACGCACACGTCAAACAGAAGTAAGCAGAATCATATAGGCATCTCGCTCACTCCCCCGAATCGTCTCGCTATGACGCGGTTGCAGCGGAGTAATTGTGTGTGTGTGTGTGTGTGCGTGCGGCAACCTCCCGTAGCGCGCTCGTCGACGCACACAGCCGCGCAAGTCACCGCGAATATCAGAACACTGATCTCTTGGCGTGCCTATTATTTGACTAATATCTGGTAATAGTCTACGCTAAACTAATATATACTAATATGAATATACAGCTCGTATCATAATATCTATACCTATTACGAATATATTAGTTACACCTCTAGTCAGTTGACAATCTCAGGGTTAGTGCGACGCACGTTGTTTGTGTTGTTAGTTGCAAGTTTGAATATTTTTATGTAAAAATGGTTGTTTATTGTACTGTGTGTATTACTAGAAAAAATAAAGATATATCATACTTTAACTATCCCAAGGACTACAATAGGTAAGTAAATACTTGATTATTACTTTTTCAAGGAAGTACCTTTATTTTATTGTATGATCCTTTTTTTTATAAGAAGAGGAACTGCACGATGTGTTTTTACCTTTTTATTATGTAATATTACAAGCTTTTACTAAATATTTGTAGGTATGTGGATGGGTTAATCATATGTAGTAGGTATGTTTGTTAAGTTCAAATATAGTAAGTAAGATTTGATGCAACGGCTATAGTACCTAGCATGATCATGAAAGTTTGAATACGTGTTTAAAAACATTTTTATAAAAACGTATCATGAATACCTACATCATTCTTATTTCTACTACTAGGGGGCGTTCATTAATTACGCGAGGCGTTTAGAGGTGGTTTCGACAAATCGCTCGTTTAAAAAAAAAAGATGTCACAAAATTTACGAATTTTGACCTTTTACAATAAAACGCATAATCATTGCGTAAAGATTAGGTAGAATTCAACAGCCGTCTCGATATTAAGTATCGAAACACCTAGTAAGTGGTCTAAAACTTTGAATCAAAGACAAGTCGGAATAAGTTGAAAACTTTAATCGCCGATTCTCACAAGTTGTAGTTTTTGAGTTACATCTTTTTATTTTTAAGGGTGCGAAATGTCACGTAATTTTTTTTCGCAAGAAACATTGTAAAATTGCGTTAATATAGGTTGTGAACATACGGTTCGATGTGGAGATCATTCATAAACAAATAATGTCGTAACCTTTTATAATAAAAAAACGTCGCACTAATAATTTCCGCAAAAGAAAATCTGTAACTTATTATAACCATTGTTTTCAACCGAATTCAAAAAGGAGGAGGTTCTCAATTCGTCTTTATGATTGTTTTTTTTTGTATGTTTGTTACGCGATATCTCCGCCTATTGTGGATCGGTTTTAATTCCATTTTTTATTTTTTATTTTAATGATGGTACCGTACAATTGGGTTTTTTAATTATACCTCCTGACAATTTTGTTGCATTTGTTGAATTGCTCGAGCAAAAGTTTGGTGAATATTTCGATCTTGTAGATTGTAAATTTGATAAACCATGTGAATGTTTCCCGTTAGATTACTTAAAAAACTATATGTTAGATTCAGAATATACCACACCATTAAAAGAAACAATAAATTATTAAAAAAACAAAAATTATAAAAAAAAAACTATTATAATTATAATAAAATAAGTAATTTGTAAAGTATTCTATAATACTGAATGGTAGTAGAAGTAATAAAACTATTTAAAAAATATTTTGTTTAATTTGTCTCAACCTAATGTACTTGTACCTACCGGTCACGATGTCAGACTTTAGCGACCGCGAGTTTTATGAGATGGTGTGTGTACGGAGTGTATTTAAAAAGTGCTGAAAATTTACGAGCAGCTCGCAGAATGTAGGTATGCCAGGTAAAGCATACTTGCATGCCAGCCCATGGGATCTGTAACCCCACGGTCCCTAATGAAAGCCCCATTTTAGCAGCTCCATGATCCAGACCCAACACCACCCAAGCCTTTAGGGAGTGGCTTCTAATTCACCGTGAAGTCAATGGCATTGTTCACATGTGTGTACAATGTACCTACTTTGTGAACTTTGAGGGTCATTCAACAATTATTAAAATACAGTGATTAGTGAAATTTAGGGGTAAGCAATTATTTTAATAAACAATTTTAGCGAATAGGTTATTTTTGATCAAACATTATTGTAAATAGCTACTTAGTTGATTCTAATTTTTACATTGTAACCATGAGAATCAGTTTCAAAGCAGACACCTTTCGCTAACGATAACTTAATTTTTTTGTACTAAGACATATCAAAATAAAAATTAGTGTTTAATGAAATCCGGTTAGGTTTATTTGTCAAAGTTTGCGCACTGAATAAAAAATATTCCTGTATATAATAATATATTGTTTCAAAATAAGAGAATAGCTAAGGTAAGCTGGACATTATGCGATTATGATTGGATGCCTGAGAAATCAAGCAGAGTAGGTATAAATACATTCATTTAAAAAAATGAAAATCATTAAAAGGAAGAGACTACATTGTTAAGAAAGATTCTCATATAATATCTTTTAGACACAAACTTGATAAATTAATCATATTTCGCGGGACATAGAGTTAATTGACTGAAAAAAAGTACCCCAAAAACAATCAAAAACTTATGGTAAAGGTTTGTAAGTAGGTAAGTTAAATGAATAAGTTTGATAGGTAATTGGTATAATGTTTATACACTCACAGAATTACAGTTATTAGACACACAAGCGAGACTTTAACAGTGGTAAGTAAGTACTGGTAGTGGTTAGTTTAACAAAGAGTTAGTTAGCAACGCGAGTACACAGGGGTAGGTAGGTAAGTACACTACGCACGACGCGACCGATCCGCACAAGGATCTCTAAAGCGACTGCGGGGCGGGCACGCGTGTGCGCGGGATATTGGGGGTGCGCGGGCTGCGGCGTGGATCATTCTAGAAGAACTAGGGATGCGACCGCGAGTGACGCGAAAAGTAGAGGGGCTTCTATTTTTATTTACGACAAACTTTATAGGTCCAATAATATTGTTTTATTATTGACTTGGTCCGGTCCACTTATTGCATAAATCATCCACGCCGCTATGAGTCATAGCGGCGTGGATGATTTATGCAATATGACAACTATATGACAACTTAGTCATAGCCTATGACTAAGTTGTCATAGCGGCGTGGATGCAACACACCAGTCAGTCACGCCCACGGAGGAGAGAAAAAAGGCCACGCCAGTGTGTTGCAAGTACATTGCAACACACTGGCGAACCAATCCCTGTTTTCTTTCTGAATTTAAACCAATCACCCAGCATGTCTATTTGAAATACTGGAAGTGATTCGAATTTTGAATTATCGTCATTTGGTTTGAAGTAGGTCCACTTTTTGAGCGAAATTTGTTCCGAGTTACGCTTCCTGACTTATTATTTATTCGTTGAGGCAAACCTATATTTATATTTTTGTATTTTTTAAAGTAACTCGTGCATTTGCTCTCGAAATGCATCATTTGGTGAAGCAGAACTGCTGATGCAGACCAGCCTCTAATGAATGTTTCCCCATGATTCGAAAACAGCCAGACCAGTTTGAAAAATTCTTTTTTTGTTTGAAAGGGTATAACTTTCTAGGTTGTCTTATTGTTATCAGGTCAGGATCTGATCATAGAATCCTGGATAAATCGAGGGAAATGTTCAAATATTGTAGTTGCTTTTGCATTAGGTAACTCGTGTTTGCTCTAGAAAAGCTTCATTTAGTGAAGTGAAACTGATGATGAAGAAGAGGAAGACTACCGCTGCACCGCAACTCCTCGATAATAAGTATTTTAGGGGTTGAGATTCGATTATTTTAATATGGTTGCAATTTATGGTCGTCACAATGTATAGGTATACATACTAAAGTACCAGGTGAACTCCTGAATAATTAACGTCCCTGCATTGGAAAAACAATATTTTGCTAAAGCTAATAGCAGTTGATATGAGCTTATTATAACTTAGGTAAATTACAAAACCAACCCACTGAAAAACTACAAAAAGTAACGCCTTTTATTTATTTGAAAGAATATACTCCGCAGGTGGTGGTCTCACTCAAATGTGTACGTGGCTCCAGCAGGAAAGTAGCTCCTGGAGTGATATGAGTGGTATGTATAATTAGTGCGTGATCTGCAGTAAATGTGCGCCAAATAAAAAAATGTGCGGCTTGTCGTTTTGGAAATAACCGGAATAAAAGATGTTCCAGCAGGAAAATTCTAAACGAATGATCGGAGAGCGAAAAATTGTGCATGTGCATAAATGTGCGTCGAACATATAATTTGTGCGTCTTCAGGTTTTCGAGATATTGCGTTTCCTGCTGGAGTTTGTTTGTTTTAAAAATATCTTTATTTCACATTCAAATTACATAATATACAAATGCACTTAAATATAAAAGCAACATTGACAACAGGTATTCTTATTCTTTATTAGGCTAGCAATCGCCTCTAAAAGCTTTTAAGCACTATGTTTAATAACTTATTTCAACAACATGTCGAGACTTTGTTTGTCACATTAAGTTACCGGAGCTGCAAATTATTAAGTAGATAATTTTGCAATTTTTCATATAATTGCAGGTAGAATAATAAAAACAATAAGCTACTAGTAAAAGAAACCAATTTGCTGCTTGCTCTGCTGCATAGGTAGCGTAAGTAGGTAGATACTGGCCCGCGCGACCAGTTAATTATCAGCGGAGGGAGTCCCTCCGAGGGACCCTCACTGTTGCCCTCCTGCTGGAGTAACGTTTTGCAGAATCGTGTATCTCGAAAACCATTATATGTGCGGATGTAGAATAAACGTACACGTGTAGCCCTGAAGGCGTCAGGGTACTCCGGGTACTCAGGGGGGCGCGAAATTCAATTTTTTCTTGGTTTTTGGCAATTTTTTCTGCTAAGTATATCACATTCTAGGTACAGTCGCCAGCAGGTCAAGGTATACAAAACTGTCAAATTTCTTCAAATAATTTTAAACCTTAAATTGTTGAAGATAAAGTTCAAAATCAACTGAGAAAATTTGATATTTTGTGGTAACTTGATGTGCTGGCCACCGTACATGGCAGTAGACATTGCGACATCAACAATCACTTATTCACGATTGAGTATTATTTTTTTTATTTAATATATTACTATATATAGCCGAAAAAAACCTGCCGCCCAACCCTGACGCTTTCGCCTTATTTTTGCGTATTTGTGACAGAAATAGTTTTAAGAAAATATTTGTAATTTTCAAGTAGGTACCTAATAGCGGTTTTTTGAAAACCAAAAAAAATCGTAGCGCCTAAATTTATTGAGAAAACGTAGAAGCTTGCTAAAAACTGTATTGGGTTCTATCATAAAAAGTTTCAAAAGCTCACATGCATGCGTTATTGAATAATATCTCTAAAAGTCGAACATAATAATTGTAATCTAAAACTCAAAATACTCTCTAATAGTCTCTTAAACTCAAAATACCTATTCAGCTTAGAATGTTTCGCATTAATTGGATATTAACTATAAACAAAACATGTGCAAAAGGGCTGGTTATCTGACCAAATTCGAATAACTACAAAAAGCGACGGTTTCATACATAGGTATCGATGAGACGAAATCCGGCAAATATGTTGCAGATGACCGCGGAATTGTTACCGAAATTCAGCGAACGCGACAATACATATCCGGTATTAAGATGGGTTGAAGATATTTGGTCTCCTTTCCAAGAGTTGCTGGTGGTGCGCCGCGCGCTAGCCAGTAGCGGCGCGTTGGTAACGAGCGGAGCGACCGTTTAAAAGTTGGACGACTTAAAAGCTGCCCTGATTAAAGAATTCCCCGATATAGTAGACGTGAAGGCTATACACGAGCTAATGAGTTCAAGAATAAAGAAGTCGAAAGAAAGCTGCCTCGACTACATGGTCACGATGAAGGAGCTCCTCCATCGTACCCAGCTGGGTAAGCGTGGTAAAATGCCCGACTATGTCGCAATTAAATACATAGTAGACGGAATTACGGATATTGAGACGAATAAGATAATTCTGTACGGTGTAACCACGTATCCCGAATTGAAAGAGAACCTGAAGATTCATGAATTGCAAGAATCCAAATAACTGAGAACAGAGGCAGCGACTTCGAGCGGGCAGCAAAAAGGCAGGCGGATTCGTTGCTACAGTTCTGGCGAGCTGGGTCATACATCGGAAGATTGCCCACACAAAAGCAAGGGCTTGGAGTGCTTTAGGTGCACGGAAGATATAAATATGGTTGGAAAGGCCTTAGCTGCTATTTTGTACTATGACCAGTGTCGCCGCTTTACTCCTACTATTTAATTCTCAAACATACGCAACATTATCTTTACAAGTTTTTCGCACACAATCAAATCACACACACACATAAATCTGTGGGCAGCAATTTGTCCACACACTAGCACCAAGCTCCCGTAGGCATAAGACACACTCACGCAACAAGCATACGCTAGTGCTAGAAAGCCGATATTTGTTATCGATAAATTCTGTCTGTTATGTATTTTTATATTGAATGGGTAAAAGGGGAACATAAAAATCAAGAACTATTTTTATTTAATATTAATTATTTAAAGAAACTATGTCCTTGGAACAAAACATAATCATTAAGCAATTGGGGGAAACCTAACATAACATAATAGAGTTATATCATAACATTATGATAGAAATAAAACTACTTTTTACGGATTTTATCGCGTTATATTGATATTTTTAAATTCCCGACGTTTCGGATCCTTTACAGCATCCATGGTCACGGGTGGACTGAGGTGTTGGTCGTCCTAATGTCAAAATTATCAACAGCTACCCTACATTTTGTTGATTATTATTTATGCCGGTCACGCAGAATGAGCTCACCGTATCCTTAGGTCTCGCAGTCTTGTGCTTGGATTTAATGGAATCTATGATGGGGTTCCAAGCAGATGGTAAGACCCAGCCATCTTCTCTATTGAAATTTGGATGTTTTTTAATTTCAATAGCCTCGCGAATCATCCTAGGTAGGAATCGGTTTTCTTTTGCAAAGACTTGTGGTTTATCAAATCTGATGTAGTGCTGGGCCTTGTCAAGTGTATGTTCACAAACTGCTTACTTCCCGGAACGGCGGTGTTTGACATCGGCGATGTGTTCTTTTACGCGGGTCCTTATGCTTCTTTTAGTTTGGCCTATGTATGAGAGACCGCAATCACAATCAAGCTTGTACAGTTTGTTCGAAATAAGTAAGCCGATCGGAAGTGTCTGCAAGTGGTTTAGAAGTGGTAAATTTTAATAGAAAGAGTCGGTGTAAAGATAATTAGAGTCGTATATGTTTCACATTTCTAATTATTTTGTTTAGTGATTTCGATATTTATGTATTAAAACACTTAATTAAACGATTTTATCACCGCGATAGTTCGGAACGGCGAACTTCCGATCGGCTTACTTATTTCGAACAAACTGTATACTCTTGCATCTTGTAGAGGTATGTGGCACTTGACAGGTGGTAGGAACTGACTAATATTCTTCAGCGGCTTGAACTAAGTTTTGATTGAAGCCCGCTTCAAGATATAGCCAATCTTGTCTGTGACTCCTCTTACATATGGTAACACAACAGGTAGTCGCTCAACTGTAGTACGTTTCACGCGGTTTCTGTGATGAGGTTTCGGTATTCGGAATACATTTATTATTAATTGCATAATATTATGTCGAATAGAATCAAATATTAAAACATATTATATAAAATAGTAGGTATAGTATTTGACTAGACTATATTGTATCTATTCAGTATTAAAATCTAAGTAAAATAAAATGTTCTACATGCCGCTTCATCTTTATTCATTCAATGATTCATATAATATAAAATACATCTAACTAAAAATATACTCGCATCAATTAAATACATAATATTTAAAAAATAATCTTTGTCAAACGTAAATATAGTTGAGAATTCTATCGATGCTTTTATCTAACTACACGGTCACCTCGATATCGATAGATGTACGCCGTGCATCACTCACGGCCAACCCCGGAAAACGACGAACAACGGCCATGGTTGAAGTGTGGAGAACGCAATGCATGCAGTACATTGCAAGCGGACTAGGACATCGCGTTGATTAAGCGAGAACACATAGGGCAATGTATTTTATTTGTAACTTATTGCAATAATATGATTGATAAAGAACTGAATTTTCTAATTAAAGAAAATTTCTAGTGAAAGAAAAATTCGATCTCAGGCAGGGTTTGAACCTGCGTCTCTCTGGTTTAGTACACCAGACGCTTTGCCAACTAAGCTACCGAGACCACTGCCTGTGATGTCGAATTTCTCTTCCACCTTCTACGTCTTGAGGCGACGTGGGCACCATCTATTGAAGACATTACTATGTCTTTCAACCAACACGACTGCCTTTACAGGTAAGTTCAATGTCGAACGATGTTGCCTTACCGTATTATGCTTATTTTTTATTATTTTTTAGCATTAAATATTGCGAAATTTTCACAAAGAACTGAATTTTCTAATTAAAGAAAATTTCTAGTGAAAGAAAAATTCGATCTCAGGCAGGGTTTGAACCTGCGTCTCTCTGGTTTAGTACACCAGACGCTTTGCCAACTAAGCTACCGAGACCACTGCCTGTGATGTCGAATTTCTCTTCCACCTTCTACGTCTTGAGGCGACGTGGGCACCATCTATTGAAGACATTACTATGTCTTTCAACCAACACGACTGCCTTTACAGGTAGTTCAATGTCGAACGATGTTGCCTTACCGTATTATGCTTATTTTTTATTATTTTTTAGCATTAAATATTGCGAAATTTTCACAAAGAACTAAATTTTCTAGTTAAAGAAAATTTCTAGTGAAAGAAAAATTCGATCTCAGGCAGGGTTTGAACCTGCGTCTCTCTGGTTTAGTACACCAGACGCTTTGCCAACTAAGCTACCGAGACCACTGCCTGTGATGTCGAATTTCTCTTCCACCTTCTACGTCTTGAGGCGACGTGGGCACCATCTATTGAAGACATTACTATGTCTTTCAACCAGGTAGAAGGTGGAAGAGAAATTCGACATCACAGGCAGTGGTCTCGGTAGCTTAGTTGGCAAAGCGTCTGGTGTACTAAACCAGAGAGACGCAGGTTCAAACCCTGCCTGAGATCGATTTTTTCTTTCACTAGAGATTTTCTTTAATTAGAAAATTCAGTTCTTTGTGAAAATTTCGCAATATTTAATGCTAAAAAATAATAAAAAATAAGCAATATGATTGATGTTTGGAATTTCATAGTGATAGTCTCAGACTAGGAAAATAGGCAGACGTAGCCCGTAGAACACGAGAGTGAAGCCACCAAAGCAAATACAAAATCAAAAGCGAATACATACTCACGTTAGTACTTAGCTGCGCGTCGTACTGCTTGTACGTCTCAAATGAGTTACCATTTTATTTCTAAACATGGGCGGCTTGTGTTTTTAAACTTTGTAAATTTTGTTCCCAAAAACAAAGAAAAGAAGATGGAATATCTTTCCACAGGTAAATATTGTTTAGATTATTGTTTTGTTATTTATTTTCCCTCTAATATTTCTCGGCTCACTTGGAACACAAAACCTCGACAGTAATTGGTCTGGGTTGCCAGTTTACATCGAAATAGGTCTACTTGAATTTGGGTAATGTTCGTTGTGTGTAAAAAGATCGATTCATTTCTATATGTACCTATATGTAACCGTACAGAGTTGGGCACAATGTAATCAGTTCAATGATTTACGATTACGATATTTTTTTATCATCAATTATGCTTACAGATTAACAAAAGTAATCATAATCAGTGATTTATGATTATTAGTTTGTAATATTACATAATACCTATTACATAATAATGATAACTTTTTCCGATTGATATTGGATGCATGATTGATTGCATATATTATATTTTTTTTTTATTTGAAATCCATGATTGTGGACATTATTTATATGTAAATAAATTAATGTGGGTGTCATTTCGGAGGTTTTTCTGAGTGCCGATTACAAAAATGACATTAGTTTGGAAATCCAAGATGGCGGATATATATTTCTCTAAATAAATTCATAAGGGTCATATGGGTATCAATTTCAAGGTATCTTAGGGAGCTGATTATGAAAATAGCATTAATTTTGAAATCCAAGATGGTGGATATTATTTTTCTAAATAGTATGGGTGTCCATTGCAAGGTTTCTCAGGGTGCTAATGTAGAATATGAAATTAATTTCGTAATCCAAGGCGGCGTAGGTAGATTTTAATAGAAAAGTATTTGATGGTACGATTGCACTATACATATAGTGAAATTAGAAATGAATGCTCGATGTTCAGACGCTAAACGGCAATACTATAAGAAATTGTTGCAGAACAAAGGCTGCTAAGATTTTATGTGTTTAAAATTATTGTAATAAATTATGTTGGAATTTTTTATGTTTTTCCATGATACTATACCTAAATATGGTAAGTGTAAGTAATTATGCATATTTATTTATTTATTAAATAGTACGCATGGCTACACATCATGCTATATAAATCCACAGTGCGAGGCCCGCCTATACTGTATTTGTATAGTTTAATGTGTAACCGTGTGTACAGCATACATATTTATACAATATTTAAGTATATATCACAGAGTGTTACTACATCATGTATGACATACGTATATGTATGACAACTTACGTACATATCATTGAGCAGTAAAATGAAGTAGTTTAACATTGTATAATAGACTAATATTTATATTTTGTATTATTATTTTATATTTTCTTACGAGTATTTAACTTTATTCCACCGTAATTTATTTAATAATAATTATTCCGTTTAAATTATATTTAAGTACCTTTAAGGTAAAAGCACATTTCCAACTATAAACATTAATAGGTACAATAATTGAGAACAATAGAAAAAAATGTGGGAGTTTTTCCCAATATCTGGCAACTTACTCACACATAGATGCACGTGTTCCTACAATGCCGCTCCGAGCTGTCACGCACACATAAATATTATGTGGCTTCACATCGTTTGTTGCGCATACTATATCTGTCTTAATCTGTGGTGATAGTAATATTATTGTTTTTACCAATTATGTTGTAAATAAATGTTATATTTGACTTACGGATGGAAAGATATACTCCGCGCTATATACTAGAGGGCTGACTTTTTGTCTATCACGTAAGAATAACACAACCCCGAATTTAAAGCGGAGCTCTGTTCTCTGAAGTAGTCCTAAGCACACTAAACGCGGCGAATGTATGATTCGGACGAGTTATGATTGTCTAATCATGAGTGTGGCGCGCCTGCCCGCCCACATGGACATTCCAACCTTATTTATCTCTTCCGTGTTTAGTGCAACTAGTTCGGCCATGTTGGTACAACATGCATAAAGAAGGGCAACCAACAATGACGTTCTTGGACACGATCGTAGACGTCGGGGACATCGGCAAAAATCGGCGCTGCCAACCTCACAACGGCGATGCAACGAAACGTGCGATGTTCGGAACGAAGAAGGGACGGCGAAGCTAACTTCACTTCAGAGTGCGATGAAAACGTCATCAGCGGAGCATAATTAGGTAATACCTTACCTTTGCAACTAATGATTGGCACCAAGATGAGATCAAAAGATGACCTAGAAATATACAATTATTGAAACAGGAGGAAGTAAATCAGTTTGATAAAAAATAGTTAAGGATTCAGGCAAAACAACAATTTCTTAAAGTACAGGAGGAAAATAACGAAATTATAATCACAATAGAAAACCAAATTCTAATTATGAAGAAGGGGAAATTGTTGCCATTAAAAGAACCCAGTTTGGGGCAGTCTTAAATTGAGGCCTAAGTATCTTGTTCCATAAAGTCATCAAAGTTAATCGTAATGATCGCTATAAAATGGAAAAAGTGGATCCTAACATAGAGCGATCCTATAAAACTGCTAGTTCAGCCGACCAAACGAAAAGGTGGCCCTGCCCTGCCCATGCCTGGACTGACTAAACAGGTGAATCATCATCGCTTGATCTACCTAAGGTTGGTGAGACTGTAGATTCGTGGATGTATTCACTACTGTAACTGTCCATGTTTAATTTAATTTAAGCAGTAGCAGGATGGCCGACTGTGGGAATGTTAGGTGTGAGAGTGACAGGTATTGTTAGAGCGAGAGTATGGAATGGTAAGAGTAACAGAGAGAGCATGAGAGGGATGAATGTAGGTGTAAGCGAGAGAGAGGGAGGTAGGGCACAATGGCGGCACCACTGATTCTCATGTAACGTTCTCTGGTTCTAAGTATAATAAATAATCCAAGTTTATGAAATTATCGTTATTTACGTCAACCACCATCCCACAGGTATTCAATCAAGTATAAATTATAATTGGTGTCGAAATATTTTGCAATTATTCGGCTATAACACATTCTATGTAGGAACATCATTTATAATGTGTTATAGCCGAAACATTTAGGAAAAAACAAGAAAAATTCAAATGTTTCACTCAAGGCTGAACGTTTAGCCATAATGCAGAATGCCTCAGCGGTGGTTTTCACTTTAATGAGATATAAGGGGAGGCTTTTGGCCTGCAGTAGATAGGTGTGAGACATATTTACCAGGGTAATCGAAAAAAAAACACTTTAATCCCCAGGCACTTGATGAGTCTACATTTAAGAAATAATAAGTCGGTATAAGTAATAAAATAACATTTAATACTAGCATTTTGAATGCATACATCTAGGAATGCCAGTCGGTGATAAAATCGTATTGTCCTTCAGGTCACAGGCACCCGGGCATTACTCGGCCAGCGCGGTCGGTGACGTCGGCGACGCCGGTGACGTCAGCGTCGCGGGCGCCGCCGCCCTGAAGTCCAGCA
>OY292526.1:208643-269091 GCA_958496365.1 Subacronicta megacephala
GCGACATACCATGCACCTCTCCAAGTGGCAGACGATCCGTGAGGATTTTCGCACACAAAAAAGAAAGTAATTCATTGGAAGGAAAAGGTCATGATCACAGGTGGGTTGCCATCGCGTCGGTGGCATTAGCACATTAAGGTCATAATTGTGAAGCTCGCGCTCAATTGGATAATGTGCGGTAATTGGCGGGTCATGTGATTTCATTGCGGGTGACTGATGTCGCATCATCTGAAGCCGCTGTAGCCTGTGACACGACACCCCATTACACTCAAACATAGGGTTGCCGACATTTATTCGGCCAATTAATCATTTATAGTGTTTTTTTTTAGAATGAACTTTAAATATAAGTCTTATAAAAGAAAAACAATATTATATAGTTAATAGAATAAGATTATTTTTGATGGGATCAACTTTTTGGAACCGTGCAACAAGAGTCAATAACGTTTCATAAACGCTTGTAAAAGCTTATTCATAATAAAAACATATTATTTGATTTTTTGTCTCTTCGACAGTAACTACAAAGTACCAACATAATTATAGTAAGTACCTAAGTACAAGACATAGGTAATACGGTACGTAATTGTGTGTTACACAAAATATACGGAGACACACAGCTAGCAACCCTAGTACTGCGTCACACAGACAGATACTAAAGTGTATGCCTGTCTATAAAATGTGATAAACTGTGAAATTTATTAAATTATTTTTGATTAACATGATGCAACGGATGGTTGGTATATAAACATATTTATACTTTGTCCATTATGAGAACCGTTTTTTGACAGATGGAACTAGTGATTGCAGGAACGTAACAATGCGATTATCGACCCGATTATTGACACTTTGATTACTGTCTAGTAGTGATTATCGATTGTTAGGTTATCGAATCGAAAATGGTCCAACGACGACCAATAATAAATAAATATGTATAATATTGATCTGATTGTATTAATTTTTGTATAATATTCATTTTCCATACATTTCTTTTCAAAAAGATTGTTGAATTTATATTTTATTGATATTAGAGTGGATGCCATTTTCCGATACTGATTTAATGTCATTGTTCAAAATGATTGCAGCGAATACATTCGATTGCATCACTAGACACGGTAGAATGTGGTAGAATGTAACTAAATTTAATACGCTTAACAATAATCATTTTTTTCGGAAAATCCGTTACATTTATGGTATTATATTGTCTGCAGGGAATCATAATTAAGATAATTGAATAACATAAGGTAGATAGTACATTTATTTTGTTTCGCATTTCAAAGTTAACTTTTACGTAATCTGGAACAGCTACGTTCTAAGGCAGTCTAAGGCATCTGTCAAAAAACGGTTCACATAATGGACAAAGTATAAGTTTAATTGTAAACGCACACCGTACACAGTCTTATAATTATATGAGCACGAAGTAAGTAAGTAACCCATTTAATGTCCCACTGCTGGGCACGGGTCTCCTCTCAGAATGACAGGGTTAGACTGTAGTTCGCCACGCTAGCCTACCTACTGCGGATTAACAAACTTCTTCTTTACATACCGAATTTCCGTACTTATACCTACATAAGTAGTTGTATTTATAATAACGTTTAGTTTAGTTAGGTAGAGCTAGCTAGGTAGCCCTTGGGGAGTGATAGGCCAGCCCATGGCATTAACACAGTGACCGGCGCGAGCGTGACGCAGACATGAGGCAGGGGTGACCCGCGGCCTCGTTCAGTCGTTCCGCTCCAGTGACGAGAGGTTCCTCAGCGCGACGAGAGGAAGCACGCGTCAACTTTTTAACCAAATGTTAATTAAGTGCTTACACTAGGGGCCCGTTATTTCTGAGATAACATATTTCTAAATGTTGTCATTATTCTCTAGATCAGTTTTGCTTAGCAAATCCAACTGATGAATTTTCGTGATCGGAACTATTTGGTTGTATTCCTAGGTATAGCAAAGTGTTATTGGGTTTTTCTATTATGTCAGTAGCAGCTGGGAGTTGGATTTTAATGACAATAAAACGCATCTATTTGATGGCATTAGATCCCATTTTATAAGTCTACGAAGCCTGCCGGCGAAGTGTGGGAGTTTATTACAGAGATTCGTCCTACTGGAAAGCCTTCGTGAAATACAGGCGGGATTTAATGTTCATATGAAAATCCGACGCAGGGCGTAAGAAAGTCTTACAACGCTCAGAAAAAATATTAACCTACATCCAGGGGACCGTCACTGCGCCCTCCGCCCCAATGATCTTACCCTTCATCCGAGTTTCGAGCTGCTTATTTATATTGTAAATAGCACAATTAATGTTATCTGTCAGGATTTCCTTTTTAGGTGCAGAAAAATCGTCATAGATCGGAAGCCACCCGACACGCTGTGGTTCAGTTGCTGGACTCCTTGAAGGTGTGCCGTGTGGGAATCACGAGCGCAACCTTCTGCGGCCATTGTTTGTTCGGGCTGCGAACTCCTGTTTGGATTCCCTGAACGTAATGTACTTCGAACTAACAACAAAGTTCGTTAAAAAACAATTGTTAAAGTAGGTCCTGTGCGGGGGCTAAGTAAGGTGGCGGAAATGTCGGGAATGACCATGATCGTGGACGCTCAAACAAAGGTAATCGGCCAAATCGCGTAATCAGGGTCGTCGGCCGCCGAAACCAGGTCAACAAACCGTGCGACCTCATAATAAAACAGTCAACACTGATACAAATTTAATTATCGACAGGCGCAGACGCACATTGTTGTTGTTTTTTAGTGATGATAGTGTGTGTGTTAACAAGTAGTCTCCGCACAATACTTGGCGGTTCGATGTAATCTTACGGCTCCTAACAATTTTAATCAATCAATAAATCTATTTATTGTATCTTTGCTTTATACACTTGGACCGAATCAACTGAACGGTAGTTTCGGCGAAACTCATTAAAATCCTTACCGCCAAGGCAAAGGTGAAGCTGCGGCGCGGTCCAGTAGGTGTCCGGAGACAGTCCCGTTGCGCCGCCGCCGCCCGCCGCCCGCCGATGCGGCACTACTCCTCAACTAATCACTAATTATTAGTTTACTGGACCCCTTTTGTACACCGTTCTTAATTCAACGGGTCATTAAGTGATAATGATGTTTTCCTCTAAATGAGATTACAGATTTTTAAAATATCGTCGACAGTTTTAAGCTCCGCTTAGTAACAACAATAGCAATGTTCATTTGTACGGTCCTCGGAGTTAACAACTGATCAATTATAGTCATTTACAAACGTCGCAAGAGACGGTGATTCCTATATTCGTTGACAGCGGGTTGAATTTAATTGATAT
The DNA here is from genome assembly GCA_958496365.1 of Subacronicta megacephala. Lineage (NCBI taxonomy): Eukaryota > Metazoa > Arthropoda > Insecta > Lepidoptera > Noctuidae > Subacronicta > Subacronicta megacephala. The sequence continues at coordinate 211,928 of OY292526.1, forward strand.
TCATAAATTTGATTAAATATTACAATTCAAAGACTTTTACACCCCATTTGTATAGTTGTCGTAAATGTGACTGCGGTCTGGGCCTAGGTCCAATTCTCAGGTCGAGATTATAATAATGATACTGGTGTTTTCTATGAAACTCAGTAGCCGTTCGGAATTTGCTTTAAAGCAAGTATGATTTTACGCTGAAAAAAAGTTTCTTGAGCTGCTGATTACGTTAATCGTATTAATTTCGAAACCCATAACGCATAGCCATTGAATTAATTTTGAAAATATTGATTTTCAAAATTGATATTCGGGGAACTGATTATGAATGAACCCTCAACGTCACGACATAATATGTGAGTATAGTTAGACACATCCGACCTGGTGAGATATACCTAGGTATATGTATAGGTATATTGTATACGAGTAGGTATCATCATCAACCCATTACATTGTCCCACTGCTGGGCACGGGTCTCCTCTCAGTACGAGAGGGTTTAAGTCCGCCACGCTAGCCTACTGCGGATATGCAGACTTCACACGCCGTCAAGAAAATCTCTCAGGCATGCAGGTTACCTCACGATGTTTTCCTTCACAGTTTAAGCGCGTGATAATTAATTAATAATACGCACATGACTTCGAAAAGTCTGAGGTGCGTGCCTTGGATTCGAACTCGAGACCGTTGACTTGGCAGTCCAATGGTCATATCACTAGGCTATCACTGCACTGGTGGTGCCCATGTGTACCATTATCAACTTTCTTGGACAATATGTTTGTTTAAACAAACATATTAAGTATATTTGGCGAAGTAGGAAGCCGCGCCGCGATCCGGGGCAAGCAGCTGAGCTCATTAGCTATTGTTGACGCCACGCGACCGCAACATGAACTTATGCTATGAAACAGTGCCCGCTCTTCACATGTTACGACCCAGCAACTTATTACTCAACTGATTAGGTAATAAGTTTTATTTTTGGCGCAATTAAAAGTAGTTATAAAACATAACTTGCACTTAATTATCGACCACGAAGTACGCAAAGACTTGCCCCATGCCACCTGAGATAATGAGCAAAGCAGCACGCTCTCACGACGCAGGCTGCTCCCCCTCGCAGTGACCAACAACACAGTCATAAGCAATTTTCGTCATAAAAATAACTTCATTCGAAAACATCGGATTTGTCAAAACAATTCTTATAAGCCTAACCTCGGGAGGTTAACGATCACTGAAGAGTTTCAAAATCCTCATCTTGGCTCCATCACCAGACCCTCGTTACGAAGCACAATCTATAGAACTCGTTAAACAAATCATATGAGCCCTAATTCGACAGGTTCACTAGTAGCCACTGAAGAGATCACTAACCAGCTGGCTCCATCATCAGATCAGCTCTAGGAGATCAAATGTTCTCTTATCATTGTCTAAACAATGCGAAGAAAACAAAATCAAGTCGTGGCATACCGTTAGGAAAAAAGGAGGGAAAGGAGAAAAGAACAAGGAAGGGGACTGAGGAAGGAATTGAGTCTCCGGTTCTCCAGACTCACCAAACGAAACGCAACGCAACAGTATGCATAGGTACTGTTACTTCACGTCGATAATCTGTGGGGGGTAGTAAGTACTTCCCCGGTCGTGCCGACGCATTCATACATTTCATACTGGAATGTAGACATGCCAGCAAGACGCTACCTCATTTAAAACATATAAAACAGTGTTTCATTTCGGTACGAGGCAACGACGACGATTAGAAGCAGATAGGTTAAAAATGTACAATTGGCTTCTAAGATTTGATTACATTGTTAGTCGGTTACAAGTGAAGCTTATAAAAGCGTGCGAAAATAAGGAACGAATACTAAGAATGGATTGTTTAACCATGGGTGCAAGGAGCCTTGCAGATTTGTGGATCGGCTCAATTATAGCAACTATTTTAATAATAGGTATATAAGGTCAAAAGCGGTGGTTGCTGCATGCAGTCGCAAGCTTACAGCTACGTCGTGATAACACAAGGACATGTTAAACTAACAATACATGTATGGGAACCACAACCAAGATAAGACACCTCTCTGTTCACTACAACGCAATGAATAGAGCACGCGTTTGTGTTTGCTTCGGTATCTGTTGCACACAGATAACTTAGATAACTGACGAAAATTGCAGACATGACCTATTTAGTTACGCTTATCACGCAGAATGTACACAGAAACGAGAACATAGGTATTTTAGATAAGTAGGCACTGGAAGCCTTTTGTAGTGTTGTCACTATCAATGTCAATATCGGCCTAACGGTATAGAAACTTAACTTTTTTGAACCGTGCAACTACACATCCTAGTTTAGTTTAGTTAACTCTATAGTAAAGTATAAAACCGCGAACTACGTAGATATTTGTATTGAGGTAGGCGTCATTAATACGTAAGTTAGTATTTTCGCGTAATGTGAGGACGAGCCTAGTGCCAAAACCCCGAGCTGCTAATGAGATTCATAGAAAATCCCTAAAAACACGGATCGACTAGAAGGATTCCTTTTGTTCCGCGGCAACAGGAAGGTGTTCTATCATAAATGTGAATGGTCTTCTCACAGTGCCATACCAATACGGTGGCAGAACGGGAAAAATCCCACGACCGTAGGGGGCCCGGCCCGAGATTGAGAATAGATTCTCCTGTGCCCTATCCGTGCCGACCCTCTCAAGCCCAGGTTCTAATCTAACCTAACGCACAGTAAATCTGAGCAACCTCTAAGTGAATGAACATAAAATGTGAGGTCAGCTTATAATTATTTTATCTTGCCACGTCTATGGCGTGCGTACGTAATTTACGTAAGTAATGCATTATTGAATAGAAACTACGATGATTTGACTTCTTTAAATTGAGGGAGGGCCCCGTCCCAGTAATTTGCGATGGGCCTCAGATGTTATAGTTATGCCAGTTTTCTCAATTACCAATAACATTTAACATGAACAATTTTAAACGAATCAATGAATGAATTATCATTCTGGTGGGTGTATCGCCGCAAAAAGTCCGGCTAGGATATGATGACCCATAAGACGGCCATTAGCTTTGCGGCGCGACGTATTTTATGACTTCCATAGCATTATCTAGATCAGTATTGATTGGTTCACTTTTAGCAGAGATTTTTATTTGTGTATGACAAGATGTATGAATGTGGACGAAGCAAAAGAAGTATGCAAGAATCGTAGCAGATGGCGTTCTGTAGTTTCTGCCTACCCCTATGGGAAAAAGGCGTGAGTGTATGTATGTTTTACTTGGTCCTGTTTTTTTCAACAACTAAGGTCCATTGATACGTTAACCCTTCGGGGAATACAAGCGTGATGGTATGTTATGTTGATATCTTATGAAAGATTCCAGTTCACTAAGTACTGTCTTGTAAAATAAATATGAATATGTTTTTTTCTTTTATGGTATAACTAGGCAAACGAGCAGGCGAGCTACCTGATGGTAAGTAGTCATTGCCGCCCATGGACATCTGCAAAACCAAAGGAACTGCAGATGCGTTGCCGAGCCTATTTAGGGGAAGGATAAAAGGAGAAGGAAGGGTATTACGGAGGCATTGTGCTTCCGGCCCTCTCGCTCCGAGCAAAGCGCAGTAGCGAAACGCTACTACTCGGACGTCGCTCTTTTGCGAGAGTGTAGTACTTCCCCGGTCAAGCTCGCTCATTCATGGTGTGAACAGCGTGGCCCTACCACAACAAAACAACAAAAGGATGTGGAAAGTAACTCACCATCTTAGCAAGCATGGTGTCCATCTGCGGCTGATGCGTGGCGGTGAGCAGCTGTCGGATGCGGCTAGCGTTGGCGACGCACTGCGCCATGCAGCGCTGCAGCGCGGCCGCCTGGCGCACCAGCGAGGCGCTGAGCGGCGCGTCGGCCCCGGGCGCGCCGGCGCCGCGCAGCACTGTCTCCAGCACGTGCGCGTGCTGCGACACGTAGTCCAGGCAGCGACGCAGCTCCACCGCCTCACGGCGCTGACGCTCTGCAATTATACATACCTACTTGGAATTCTTATTAAAAACTTCTCTGTTTCATAGTTGAACTTATCATCATCATCATATCAGCCTATCGCCATCCACTGATGAATCATCCCGGTCTTGGGGAGCTCGCATCCACTGCATGCATTCCAGTGCTTAATACTCAGTGTTCATTATATCAGCATTTAGTAGGTACCTAATTGTCAGGAGATCGGTACCACTGCCTCCCCATACCTACTGCTTGTACACAAAAAAGTATAAGTGTAAGGTACATTGTTTTTGCTACATGAATTAGTGTTTAAATCTAAAAACTATGTTTATAAAATTTTCAAATAGTCATTGTGACTCTTCAATGATAAATTGAGGTTTGAAGTGACCCTTGCCCACCAGCAAGAAAAAGTAATTTAAATGAAAGTTAGCTCAGTTGGTACTTATCACACCTAAATTCCCTAAAAATTTTAGCAGAGTTGTACTGAAATACATCCACACTTCGGTTGATGTTTAAGTCCAATGTAATAGGAGCTGCCATTATACAGGCACAACCAAACTCCAAGCTACTACTGACATTAGCATAGAAAAACATAATAACACTTCTTGACTTGGGAATCATACCCAGGACTAGCTTTAGCAGTACTGTTTACATCCCAAAAGACTAATGACCCAGGCATCAAGAAGAACTTAAAATTGAAAATACTCACTTTTTCTATATTTACTCTACTAAATTATAGATTCAGTTGGTCGATTTTTAGATTCACTGACCAACTCTTAGGATTTATATTTTTTTTTACAAATTGTGATAAATGATTGAGTTTATTTTAAAACATATTTTGTTTTGGTCAGTTACCATAAAACTTCTAACTTAACTTGTAAAAGTGGAAAGGTATCCAAAAATAACCATTTTGGAAACATGTATATTCAAAAAAATGTTCTGCCTTCAATGAGATGTAAACACACAAGCAAACTGTAGTGAGGATCTAGGATTACTTAATTTTAAATTATTATTTTGACCTCAAAAAAAAAACTTTTCTGCCGAAAAATTACACAAAAATATTAAAAATTCAAAAAATCTATCAAAAAGTACTCATTAAAATTGTAGTAAGTAGCCAAGGAACTAATTTTATGTTTTTTTATTATTGTGCTAAAATTTCATGACAGTTTTTTAGCCGATGCAAACAAAGTTGAAGCGAATTTGAATTGAACAAATACAGTTTTATTTCGTAAATTTAGTAGTAATTGGCGCCATTATTTTACCATGGAAATCATAGATTCTCTGGGTTCTTCTCAAGTATTTCTCCTCTTGAAGCTGCCTATCGACCTGTGCCTGTTTCTCACGAGCTTCCAGCACTTCCAGGAACGATGAGAATAACGATTTTCTTTCATTATTGCTTGTAACGGTTTCTTGCATCGTGATGGAATAAAATCAGTTTTTTTTTTTAATGATAAGAGAGTAAATTATTAAAATTATACAGAGAAATCTGTACACTTAATATTTAAAAGAAAATTTTAATCAAACAATGTTTATAAAATAAATGGAATCTAAGGAAATCAAATTCAAAATCGTACACTAGACTCGCCTCGCCTTGACTAACTAACTCTAACTCTACTCTGACACTGACTTCTGACAGCAGTGACAGCCGACACTCGACAAACACAGAGCTTAAAACTTTAAAACTAGAACACAAACTAATGACACAAAAAAAAATAAAGCAAAAATTATGATTTAAATCAATCAATATTAAAATCAAAACACATTCTATTAAACTAATTCATTGGCTGAAAACATAACTAATTAAAATTAAACTAAACTAACTAAACTACAGTTTGTCTATTTTTTTCTGTTTTTGGGTTTACGCTCACTTGGACAATTTTTCACAATACAAATTTTGCTATTGTATTATTCACACTTTTTCATAAAAATAAATAAACGAAATTCACAGTTCAAGAAATAAAATCACTCTAGCTCTAATACACTTTAAGGTTATATTTTTTTTTTTAACTCGGCATACTTCAATTCGTTTACAATTATTGCTACATTCATACTAGAGATGAAGCGTATATACTAGAACAGATCCAAGGAACAAGTATTTCACGATACTAACTGATACCTATTCCAACTTTTAAAATATTCGATCCAACTAGTATCACTGTGCCTGCGCGTATAAATTTGAATTTGAACCTTATTTCAATCTCATTAAAAGTAAATATACTCTGTCTATTTTAACCAACACTTGAAATACTCGATCCACCTAGTATTACTGTGCCTACGCGTACAAATTTGAATTTGAACCTTATTTCAATGAGCATTAAAATGACGCGACGCGCACTCCTGTTTACCAAATTATTGGTGTGTCAATAATTTGAATTTGAACCTTATTTTTATGAGCATTAAGATGACGCGACGTGCACTCGTGTTTACCAAATCAGTCGTGTGTCAGTCATTTGAATTTGAACCTTATTTAAATCCTGATAAAAGTAAATATACTCTGATTTTTTGAAGCAATACTCGATACGAACCAAATACTAGGCATACTCGACGGACTTTATACACTAGGTACTTTGTAAATACTCGAGACTATACGATCCGATACAATACAAAGTATCGAGTACGGACTAGTATTTGTTAAGTAATCTTGTTGGATGCCGGCTGATTACCATTTTTTTATTATAGATTACTATGATTTTTAGACGTTCAGCAGGCTTTTGACAGGGTATGGCACCGAGGTCTATTGTATAAAATTAAAACATCCCTTCCCCACAAATATTATGGAATTCTGGAGTCATACCTATCGGGAAGACTGTTCCAGGTACGAGAGGGGGAAAGTACATCGTGCTTCTACGATATAGATGCCCCAGGGCTCTGTCCTGGGCCCCGTACTGTATACCATATACACAGCAGATCTACCACAAACCCCTGGGGTAACAGTCGCTACTTTTGCGGATGATACAGCAATACTCAGCTCTAGCATAGATCCTGTGGATGCCTCCAGAACTCTTCAAAACGGCCTAACAAGCATCCAACAATGGCTTAAGAAATGGAGGATTAAAGCAAGTGCATCCAAGTCAGTCCATGTAACGTTCACCCTTAGACGAGAAAATTGTCCACCAGTCACATTGTGTGAACAACAGCTCCCACATTCCACCTGTGTTAAGTACTTGGGAATGCATCTCGATCGCAGGCTGACATGGAGAGACCACATTAGAGCCAAGAGGGACGCGCTCAACATTAAATATCGGGAACTGTACTGGCTGCTGGAGAGAAACAGTAAACTATCACTGGACAACAAACTCCTAATCTATAAGTCCATTCTGAAGCCCATCTGGGCGTACGGCATCCAGCTGTGGGGTTCCACTTGTGACTCCAACATAAATATAATGCAAAGAGCAGAAGACTCTATCTTGAAGCAAATGGCCAACGCTCCCTGGTTCATTAAGAACTCAGAGGTTCATCATTACTTGAGATTGAACACAGTAAAGGACGAAATAAGATCCGCATCAAAAAGTTACAAAAAACGTCTCCAACACCACATAAATCCACTAGCGGTCCAGCTCACTATTCCCGACTCAATGAACCGCTTAAAGAGACGTAAAATTCTGAACCTGGATAGTCTGCATTAGGCTACAATTTAAAAAGAGTCAAACCCAATGGGGCATTGGCTCTGCACGACATTTATTCTAACAACACATCTGCTCATAGTCAATGGACTGATTGCAAGATGAGACAAGGAAAAAAAAAAAAAAAAAAAAAAGATTACTATGAAAAATGAATTTTAATATACGGTACGATGAAGTACCTAGATAAATATTTAACGTCAACAGTCCTAAGGCTGTGTAAAGTATGAAGAGAAGATTCCAATTCATTACGTACTGCATCCGCAGCCGTACGCGTACTTCATACTAGGTGGAACAGGTATTTGGATCGAGTATTTATTGGGAATAGGAATAGGTACACCTAGTACGTAATTTACCTAGTACGACTCATCTCTCATACGATACCCTTTGTCTACCCCAGCGCCATTTCGGAAGGTTATGGAAGTGATATTTACACCTTACAGCTGGACACTTTTTTCGATTTTCTACTATAAGAGATGACAATCCTTAAATTTAGCAATGGACGATTCGAATCATTTGATTCGAATAACTCGAATCAGCCTTTGAACTCGCTTATTCGAATGGCCCTTCTACGAGACTGAGTTGATTCGTTTTATGCATTCGTCTTGTGAATGATTCGAATGATTCGAATTGCAAAAAGTATGACTCGTACTCGCTACTTAAATTCTACAGTGTACTCGATATTTTTAAACTCTATAGGAACTATAGAAAGTCATGTTAGAAAACCGACCTTATCAATTAATAATTTCAGTGTATTGATTATTATTATGGAGGGTGAAGGTAAGGAGAATCATCTGTGTACGTACAGATGCCAGCAGGTCAAGGTATACAAAACTGTCAAAATTCTCCAAATGATTTTAAACCTTAAATTATTGAAGATAAAGTTCAAAATCAACTGAGAAAATTTGTCATTTTGTGATAACTTGAAGTGCTGGCCACCGTACATTCATGAAAAAGTGTCCGTAAAAAATGCATTAAATTAAGGTGGCGCCACATTACAGCATCAGAGAAAATTTTAAAGGAAGCGCCAAATATCATGAGAGTAGGATAGAAAAATAAACAAGGAAAGAAAAACTTCCGCTAAGTTATAGCGTGCTTTTTAAAATTCTCATAAAGTAGAAAAAAATATATGATGATTTTTTGCGTATAATTTTTAAGGTCTACGTAGTGAATATAAAAACAAAATATAAATAAGAAGAAAGAATCATATGCCATACAAAATTATTATAAGTGAATAAAAATAAAGAAATAAAGAAATTTATGTGTTTAAAATTAGAGTAAAAACGTTCATCAAGAACAAAACCATAATAAATTTTTTTTTGCCTTTAAGTTATTAATTTTTGCATCTAAAATATTATCTTTAATCAATGAACGTATTAAAACATTGATATTCACTATAAAAAATAATTTATTTACTGTTAATTATATTATTAGTATATTTCAAACAATATACAAAATATAATAATAAACAATAAAAATTAATAACAATAAAAGACATATTACAATATAAACATTTTCAATATGTAACTACTATAGTCGACAATAATATTAAATATAACTCGGCGTACTTCAATTCGTTTACATTACGTACGTGTACATGTACGTACAATAATTATTGCTCTACGAATAAATATTATTTATTAATATATAAATACATATTATTTATTATATATAAATAATACGAACTTTATTGCTACGAATAAGTAATATTTATTTAATTGCTACATTCATACTATGGAGGGTAGAGTTAAGGAGAGTAATCTCATATAGTAGAAAATCGAAAAAAAAATTACATATATACATACATACATACATACACTCACGCCTTTTTCCCATAGGGGTAGGCAGAAACTACAGAACGCCATCTGCTACGATTAAATTTTAGCTGTAAATATCCAGCTGTAAATTGTAAATAACAGTTCAAAAACCTTCCAAAATGGCGTTGGTGTAGACAAAGGGTATGGTATGAATGTAGCAATCGCCTTGCATCCATTCTCATCATTTCTATTAAATAGATATATCTCAACAATTGGTTTTTAAAACAAAGAGATCAGGTGCCGTATTACCACGTATTAATGCCATCATTTTTAGGTTGTGAGAGAGGTATGCCGCTCTACAGGTTAAATAGTGGTGTCCCTCTTTCACAGCGTAAAAATGATCGCATTAATACGTGGTAATACGGCACCTGATCTCTTTCCTCCTCACTATCTACACAAAGCTGACACAAAGTATTTTTACAGAGCTCAGAGGACGCTTTCCACTTGGCGATCACAACGATCAAAATGCTCCTTTAGTCGTTCTACATGGCGAACCGCGCGCGGTCGTCATGGTCACGCCGAAAACGTCACTCATGAAGTCATGACTTACGCCCACGACGACCCATCTAAAAAGGTGGGTCGAAGTGATCGTTGAGAAAACTTAAACACCGTTCCACTTGAGTTTACGACAGTAACGCTCATAAGCAAGTGGAACGGGAAAAACTGCGGTCGTGAGCGTGATCGTTGTGAACGACAAGGGGAACGCGTCCAAAGCTGTCAAATCAGACTTAGATTGTCACGCATATAGTCTGTGGAAAGAAGTGTCTCAATCTCAAATTTTGTAGCAGAATCCGGCAACCCGCAGTTCCGCACTTGTTTTCTTTGAGATTTTCTATAGTATCAATTTCCAATTACAAATCATGGCACGAGAAAGTAGCGCAGGATTTGACAGGCATATTACTATCTTCTCGCCTGAAGGAAGACTTTATCAAGTTGGTAAGTTCCATTAAACTCATTATGTTGTTTTACTACAATGACTTGCATAGAACGGTAACCAACAATAAACGGTAAGTAAATTATTATGTCTAATAATGTAAGTTTTCCTTCATAAGTTATTGTGTCAACAGGTATCGTATTACGGAATAAATAATATATTTTTTTTTCATAAAATGACACATCCAGAAATAGTATTTTTTATTCGCTGGGTAAGACTTCTTGCGCGTCTGAATGGATGGAACAACGGACACCCTTATGCTGTATTATGTCGTAAATTACTTTTGTGTGTGTTCAGACTTGCTCCAGCAGTTGGCTATCTGTGGGGGCTCTTAAGGCTTTACAACACACCAGCAACTCCTTCACCTCTCAGGCATGTCTGACTCTTTTGCAGGTGGGCGAGCGGTCCATGAATGGACATGGCTACTACTATGAGGTGTTGATATGACTTAAAAATTATATAAAATGCTAAATAGTGTTATATATTACAATCACAACAGTGATCATCTGTTATAGTCACTGGGGTTTGATGTGGCTGTTGCTAAATAAATGTTTAGCTTTCTAATATATCTCTATTTCAATATCTCCCAGCCAACATTTTTATTTCTAGGTCAGAGTTATGATATTGTATAGTTAAGTGACTTGCATTACATTGCAGAGTATGCGCTAAAGGCGATCAACCAAGGGGGGCTGACATCAGTGGCGCTGCGAGGGGCAGATGCAGCTGTGGTTGCAGCTCAGCGTAAGGTGCCCGACCGGTTACTGGACCCTGCTTCAGTGACACACCTGTTTCCACTTACCAAACGCATTGGAGCTGTTATGACTGGCATGATTGGTGAGAATAAGTTGTGGTGACTGTTATAAATTATTATCAACACACAGGATGACATGTACAGAGCGAATATTTATCATGAAAACATCCAAAATAAGGAACTAGTTTGATGTACCTTCACATTTTTATAATGTGAATTCCAACTTACATTTGCAGAATTAGGAAAATAATGGTGAATATGGAGATTAAAAAAAAAATACAATGTCATATTTGTAATTTTCATTTACAACAATGAAAAAGAATTATAACATTCTTATATGGAGCAGACTGGTGCTACTTAGATTTGCATTTATTACAATTAAATTATGTCTTCAATCAATCTACTTTCTCTGAGATTTCATTGACATGTGTTTTAGCAAGCAGCATATAAAATAATCTCATATGATTTTTCACATATTGCCTACTTATGAATAAATGATGGTGCCATCCGCAGCGGACAGTCGATCGCAGGTGCAGCGTGCGCGCTACGAGGCAGCCAACTGGCAGTACAAGTACGGCACGGAGATCCCCGTGCACATCCTGTGCCGCCGCATCGCAGACATCTCACAGGTCTACACGCAAAACGCCGAGATGCGTCCTTTGGGATGCAGTAAGTTGCTTATTATTATAGTTATCTATTCAAATTATTGATGTATATTATCACACTAATATTTGTTTTAGAGAGTGATAGTGTATTGATATGACTGTTGGACTGCCAATTCAAAGGTAAAGAAAGAAGAAAGAAAAATGAATCAATCTAAATGACGCATTATGATTACGCTATTCTAGGTATGATGTTGGTAGCATACGACGACGAGAGCGGTCCCTGCGTGTACAAGACAGACCCGTCTGGGTACTACTGCTCCTACAAGGCCGTGTCCGCGGGCGCCAAGGCCACCGACGCCAATGCTTACTTGGAGAAAAAACTCAAAAAGCGCTCCGACCTGAGCGCCGACGACGTGGTCCAGCTAGCCATTTCGTGCCTCTCGCAGGTGCTCTCTGTTGACTTCAAGTCCTCAGAGATCGAGGTTGGGCTTGTCACAAAGGACAATCCTCAATTCAGGTGAGATGGAGCTATTTATACATTTTACTAAATGGAGCAGTTCTGCTGACATAACAGCATATTTTCACATTGTATTTTATTTACAGAGTTTTGGCTGAGAACGAAATCGACAGGCATTTAACCGCGATTTCTGAGAAGGATTAAGGATTGCAGCCAAAAAAGTCTATGTTAATATCTCTGAATAAATTTTTTTCTTATATTTTTTCTGTTTTTATTTTACTACATAAGAATTCTATATATAACTATACGTAACAGTATTTCTAAACAAACAACTCTGTAAGAATGCCCGTGTTCCCTGCCGGTACATTAACAATATCTTCTGTTAATTCCGTGACTACATTAGTGAAGTTCTGCAGAGCGCAGCAGAAGACAAGTCCGTACAGAGGAGTCTCATAGTTGCGGTTCCTCCTGAGCTCGTGTAACCAGGGCACGCGAGCACAGGCGCTCTCGCAGAACACAGCCTCCCTGATCTCACTGACGGCCACGAACGGGTCGTTGAGCACCACCACTGCCAGCGCCTTGTTCAGCTCCTTAGCGTGCACCACTGTCCAAATGTATTTCGGCACTGGGAACCGCTTGCTAGCTTTCAAGAACACTTCAGTCCGTGTATGTCCCGAGCGCAACGATAGCACTCCATGGGTTCCTACGTAAACGTCGAGCTCGGCGTGGGGTCGGGCGAGCTTCAAGAACTTGGCGACGTCGTGCTGCAGGTGGTGCAGGTTGCCCTTGGCGACGCTGCTCCACACCGCCACTCTATTAGACGCGAAGTCTGTCACGCGCATGTTCTGGTCTTCGAAGTAGTGGCTGCTGAGCAACGGAGCGGAGGTTAATGTTTGGTCAGCGAATGTGTAGCGATCGTGTTTGAGGAGCTCATGCAGTCGCTTGTTCATGCTGACGTCATCGGAGTAGAGTCGCTCGGCGTCGTGGCGGGTCTTAGCGTCGAACATGTGGTTGAAATTGCCCAATATGCTGAGCGGGGCGTTGTCGTCGGAGTGCGCCGGCATGGGCAGCGTGTTGCGCGGCGCGTTGCGCATGCGCAGCCGCGTGGCTATGGCGCGGTCCTCGTCGAAGCACACGGTAGCCAGGTGCCGCACCGCCGCGCGGCTGCTCGCTTCGTGTATTTGGTATGCTCGCCCTTGCAGAGGCGGACCGCAGTTCTCAACCTGTACATACAAAAATAGTTAAGTAGGTATGTAGTTTTAACTTCGTAGCCTCAAGTCCCAACGAGATGTACTTACCGGGTGCAGAACATCTTCGAAGATGCTCTCCTGACAGCCAAGGTCGAGCAGGTGTCGCAGCGTGTGGTCGTGCGTGACGCGGTAGCGGGCGCCCTCGCAGCGCACGCGCAGGGCGGCCCGCAGCGGGTAGGCCAGGAACTTGCCGCCGCCGCACGCCAGCTGCAGCTCGTCGCCGGCCGCCACCGACACGGTGCCGTTCACGGCGCGGTGTGACGTCACCAGCGGCATGTTGTCCGGCACGCACTCCGCACACTCTAGCTCCACCACGCATGGTGCTACATGTAAACAATTACGGCAACTAAGTTACGCCCGTTGAAGTTATCTGTAGGAGTTTCACCCTCATGTAAGCGCTTCCATAAGATAATGATACGGTGTGAGTTACATCCTGCGACCATCGGCGTCGGTTCCGACGATGTAAGTAGCTATATGTTTTGTTTTCCTAAAAAGTTATTATACTTTGTCTGTCACGATCACAAACATCAACATGGATGTTACTTTAATCAAGTAGGTACCTACACAATGCTTATATTGTGGAAACAAGGATAAATGCGTCACTCGCTATAAACAAAGATTAACGCTGTTTGGCTCGTGAGATACAGTAGGTATAGATCTCCACCTACCCGCAATCAAACTCCTGGAATTCAAATATTATAATAGAGGTATCTACTTACGATCAGTGAAATGTGCGAGATGAAAATAAAACACAAATAAGACAAGGCGCAACAGCTTCATGCTGGTGGTGTGTGTCGGGCGACTGACTGTCGGGGCGCTATCGCGAGCGCCCGACTCGACCCCAGATAACACCGCCGCGCCGCGCTCCGCCCAGGGTTGTCGACCACACACCACTTGACCACAGTATAAAACTGTGACGTGACACTACACTATTGTACCTACTACTATACATACACTCACACCTTTTTCCCACAGGGGTAAGCAGAAATATAGACTGCCCATTCACATTCATACGTCGTTTCATACACACGCGCCGGTTGCGAGTACTACGCACCTGACCTTTTTGGAGGATCTCGCCGATAAGATATAACTATTTTCAGGACTTTAAGAGACCATGATTCTCTGAGTTTGTGTCGACATATCTTCTCAAAGGTCGTCAGATAGGAAATGCCGGCACCATCTAGTTTTCAAACTAAATATTGACTTGTAAAAGTGTCTTTAAAAGATCAATTTACAGAAATAAATATTCTTCATCCTTTCACTTCATTTTATTTCAAGATCAGTGCCATTCCAGGACGACCTCTCACGGCGCTGCCACTGACAACTTACAAATTCCACTTATTCTATACATTTATATAATATATACATTATATTATAAGTTTTTTATATGAGAGAAAACCTACTTCTATCCGACATTGTTTTATATTCGGCACTAGGTATCGGTACGATACATTAAAAGATTTTTCATTCACTTTAGATAATACAATCACGAAAAAGCGCGACTGGTTTCGATCGGTTCTTGTATAATGACTGCCTCATTAGTCTAGTGCTCCTAAGCGCGACTGCTACGCTAGAGGTTCTGGGTTCGATCCCCAGATCGACCAGTATTATTGGGTTTTTCTATGAAATTCCAAGTAGCAGCTCGGAGTCTGGATTTGTGCCCGGTTAATGGCAATAGGCTCGCCCCCTATTACATGGGACCTAAACATACCGGCCAAATGTGGGTGTACACTAGTACACCTCTGCCAGTGGCGTAGCATGGGATTGCGGTCCGCACCGGGCGGCACTTTGGCGGGGGCGGCATTTGATTGGTAGTAAAAATAAAATAAAATAAACTTTTTTTTCGTCAAGTAGTAGTAGTGCAGTTTTTTTGAATTGTATGCTACCATTGCTTCAAAGTATCTTATGTTTGTTTAGTTGTGGAATGGATAATACAGTACCAACCATGAATTTAACTTATTTTTTTTTTCAATTTAGTTTTATCATGCCCTACATTTTTTGTTATTCATTTAAAAAATGAAAGCACGGCAAATTCGGGGTCTGCACCGGGTGCTAGTGACCCATGCTACGCCACTGACCTCTGCCTAACCCTTTGGGGAATACAGGCGTGATAGTATGTTTTATGTTATTTTATGTTGTATAATATGTGGTGAATAAAAAAAAATATTTTAATTTCTGCTAAGGCTTAAGATATGAGTAGGTAAACAGTTCTTATTGGTGATGTCCTTCAGAAAGGTGAGGTTTAAGAGTAGATAAACTCATGTGGGTCAGGTGCGTAGTACCAGCACGGGTATCTATGAATGTGGAGACGAAGCAACAGAAGTGCTGATGTAAGAATCGTAGGAAATGGCGTTCTGTAGTTTCTGCCTACCCTTATGTGTAAAAGGCGTGAGTGTAGGAAAGGTCAGTCATCATCGTAAAACTCAATCCATTGTAGGTACAGTTGAATGGATTCTCCTAGATTCACGGGTTCTCCCCTAATGGATACAACGTTGAGAAAATAAAAGATGAATATTACGATAAGTATTTTAATATGAACATAATATACAATGCTGTTGTTTATTTATAAAAGCAAGTAAAAACTGACGAGACACATACACCGTACGATAAAATAGTATTTCATTATAATATTTCATCAACGTACATACTATAGAGTACAATTACTTAAATAATTAACTATATCGTAGTACAATTTTGCTACAACAGGCGAATTTCTAGCAAAATTGTCTGACGGCTCCACGTCGTTCGACGTTCTAACTAGTGCGACAATGATCTATGTAAATAATTATAACCCGGTGCTGCGACCAGCAATGTATAAGTGAAGAGTGAGTATGCGCACACGAACGCACCCTTATTGCTTCTGTGGATATGTTTCTGATAGCGCGTCAAAGATACTAGTACCATAAAAATGAGTGATACGACTGGGATGTAACGTAAATTCTACCTCAGTGAAGTTACAAGCAGTTCTCGCCTGGACACAACTAAACATAACAATGTCATTGAAACTATAAGTAACAAGATCAAGTGAGAGACAATCTTATTTCAGCTCACGCGTGATTTTTGCTTTAGCTATCTATAGTCGAGAATGTTTGTAGCCGTGAGTCGTGGGATAATATCATCGAAACAGTAGGGAATGCAGGCGACGCGTATTTTCTGTTAAATTGTTCGTTGCATTTTGAACTTAGCCTCAAAAGCTGTGAATAAATAATTATTTATTCGTAGCTCAAAGGTATTTTTTTTAGATAGGTATAGGTAGCTTCGCAATATTTGTTCCAGAAGATTCGACGATTTCTGAATCTTTCGACTACTTATAAGTAAAAGAACTGATCTGGGTTGACGATATCAATGTAAGAAGACAATACCGAAAATATCAACGCTTATAATTCATGAATAGTTACATACATATACATAGAATACGACACATAGTTAATGTCTCTCTATCTGTCGGCGTGGACGAGGAGTCAGGAGAGATACATTAACGACTGGTTGATTGGCATTCTTTTACGAATAACTGTGTATTTATAATCCGCGTTTTTATAAACGCATATTATGCGTTGTATGTTTGATCTGTGTCGTAGTTTCCGCTTACATGTAGCGGAAACTACTACCACTACTCAATCATAAGATACGACCGAATAATTCTTCACTAAACAATCTACACTAAACAGTTAAATATAAAACCACTCTGAAGCTAAATTATTTGAGACAATATATTATATGCCTTACAAAGTCAATTGGATTTAATTGTTTGAATTGCATCCAAGTTTATTATGCGACTAGACATTCTGGGGGTGACTATAGAATTAGAATCTCAAATAGTTCAAGCAAAGAGTCGGAAGCTAATCATAATAATCAACGAACTTTGAAAAGCTAAATAAATCATTAAAATGTCCCATGTAGGTACAGTTGAACCTATTTTGACGTAGAAAATATTGAAAGCGTAAGTGTGAAACGAAAGCGTGTGGTGTCAGTACAACGAACGCTCACTCCACTTTCAAAATTACCCTTCTGGTTAATGGTCACCATAAAACCAAGACAATAACCACGCACCAAAACCCATGGTGCTACACATTTCGTGATGCAGCGATTCTGAGCGGATCTCTTCTGTCTCCGATGAAACTCTCGGGGGCCCTCCGGTACGGGCACTCTGGTACGGCTCCTACACTCTGTATGATGCGTAAGTACATATTCCGGTAAACTATCGCTTTTAATAGTTAAAGGGTAAGTGGGAAAACAAACTAAGATGTCTCCTCGTGAGGGGTAATTTACGATAAGTGGTGATTGACATGTTGGTGGTGGTGTGTGGTGTGTGGGAGCGGTGTAGTTGTGTGGTGGCCTAGCCCCTAGGTGGCGCAGCAGGCGCGGGTGGGCGGCGCGCGCGAGGGCCGGCGCTCCACGGCGATGCGCGCGTGGTCGGCGTCGGCCTCGCGCCCCGACGTCTTGTCGAGGATGGCCTCGGCCAGCTCCGAGAACGCGCGGTCGATGTTGATGTTGGCCTTCGCAGACGTCTCCATGAAACGGATGCCGTGCTCGCGCGCTATCTGTACTGATACCACGTAGCGTTAGTGATGTACCATAATAACTTAATAAATTATACAATAGCTTCTTAATTCTTTTGGAAGGAAAAATAAATGCGTTTTTATTACAATATTGCCAAATTGCGTACGACTGCGTACGAATCTGATTGTGTGTGTTTGCAGCACACAGGGCATTTGTTGCACAGATGTCTAATTAATGCCGGTTTCCACGAAGCAGTTACGCACTGAACATTCAACAAGCAGTGGTGCTGATTATGTTATAAATCTCACTAAAGTAATGTAATTACTCTATTCCCTTCTTACCTAAAACAATATCTACCTACTTAATTCACCTTCAACTGTTAATGAAAAGAGGGCCGCGGGCTGCAGCCGGTCTATGAGTGTTTTTTTTTTATAGATAATAAAAATAAATTAATGTTATTTTAGAAAAAGCCGGAGAATTGAGAATGAGAATTATTGTAGGCCAGGAGCTCGGGAGCTTGAACATTATTAACATTACTTACTCCTGGATTCCCCAGGGATTCTGAGGTAGGATCGATAGATTTCGATGCAAAAGATTCCACTTATTTAGAATTGAATGGAAAAAAATCAAATTACTAAAAAAATGACTGCCTCGTTGGTCTAGTGGTCCCAATCGCGACTGCTACGCTAGAGGTCTTGGGTTCGATCCCCAGGTCGGGCAAAGTGTTATTCAGTTTTTCTATGAAATTCTTAGTAGCAGCTCGGAGTCTGGATTTGTGCCCGGTGAATGGCAATAGGCTCGCCCCCTATTACATGGGACCCAAACATACCGGCGAACTGTGGGTGTACATTAAGTACACCTCTGCCTAACCCTTCGGGGAATACAGGCGTGATGGTATGTTATGTTATGTTATGTACTAAAAAAATGTACAAAATCCTCAATGAATTAACAAAAACATGGTAGCCACATCAGCTTCCGTATGGTCATATTGTATGTTAACTCTTTATTATTGATATACTATACACAAGGTCCCCTATGGTTTTCCTTTTAGATAAAGTTAAATATGCTTGAATAGAAGGTGCTTCTGCAATAAAGAGATGTTTGTTATTTCCAGTTCAGTTGGAGTATTCTAGAACCAGAATAGATGTGTCACCTAACTGTCGCCTACAAATTTTTCTAATCTAACTTTCCCTACAAATTGAATGTCTCTAGCCTCAATAGTTTCTCTGCTAAGATGTTGGTATTTTATAATAAAAATATGTCCGAGCCAAACTCATAACAAGATAATAGTATGTTGTAACTTGACTGGCTCGGCTAAGCTTGTACATAATCAGGTATTCGTTAACAGGACTTACCGCTTCTCCACGCTCCTTGCTCACAACACGTTTCTCCTCCATATCACACTTGTTTCCTAAAATCATTTTCTCCACATCTTCATTAGCGTGCTGCAAACATTATAAATTAAATAAGATAATTGGTTGTGTTGAAGACAATTATTGTACTCTTATTATTTTTTAGATAACACTACATAAATTGATCTTTCTCATGATTTTTTATCAGAATTCAAATAGAAGCAATAAAAGTAATTGCTTTTCTTTTGTGAGTGATGTATATGTTAGTTAATCTGTATAATTTATTCCTAATCAATATATCACTGTTAAATAAATTAATAAGGAATTAATTATACAGACTTTATATAATATTAAAAAGGCTTTACACCATCCAAAAAAAAAGAACTAAATTATTAAGTCATGTCAATAAAGACTTATACTTGTGATGTATTACTGCACCAAAACACTAAATAACATGAATACTAAAATGTTACGACCAAATGTTTGAGTCAGTTCATAGCTGTATTACACACCTACTAACTAACAAATCAATTTGTCATGCAATTTGAGACAAGCTGTCCGGGATACAGATAGATTCAACAAAAATTAATAAAAAATAATTAAAAAAAACTAGAACTTGCAATACTTAGAGTTTACATACACTTACACTAACAGATAAACCTCTATGTTATCGTAATTGTGGAAGAATAGAGAGTAATCCAGTTTAAATTTAAAACACATTTTGTAATATTATGGTAGAGCATGGTCCATTCATCTCATTTCAGTTTCGAGGATTGAACCCAGCCTAACATGACTCTGACCCAGTTTCCTTAATAAATTGGTCACAAGATTTCAGATATTGCTTACCTCGTCTATATTCCGTAACCACTTAACAATGTCATCAAATGTTTTCTCGTTAGTTATATCGTAGACAAGCATGATGCCCATCGCGCCACGGTAGTACGATGTCGTAATGGTGTGGAACCTCTCCTGTCCGGCGGTGTCCCAAATCTGGAGCTTTATCTTTTTGCCGCGGAGCTCCACTGTCTTTATTTTGAAGTCGATACCTGAAAACGCCTTCAATGTCAGTATAACGGATAGTAGACTATTAGTTTCAAATAACTCCACACGAATAAATTATTGCACATAAGAAACAATGTTTTTAAAGGTGTCAATGCAAGAATGATGTTCGATGATACAAAAATACAAAGGTGGTTTGTAGTCATACCGATCGTAGATATAAACGTCGTTGTAAAGTGGTTATCTGAGAACCTAAATAATATACACGTTTTTCCTACACCAGAGTCACCAATTAGTAGGAGTTTAAACAACAAGTCGTAGGTTTTCTTTGCCATTTTACAATATTTTTACGCTTCTAAGTAAAAACTGAGAAATATCAAAAATCATCCGATCACGATCACACAAAAGAGAATGACATGATAAGTTGATGACAGTTCTTTTTTGAAATTGCCACTACAGAAAATTATGTGATAGGTGAGCATGGTCAAAGTTAAAAGTCAATACATAGTCTGCATAGTCATACAGTCTTATTTTGAGTGATCGTAATTTACAACGTGTATTTGATACTCAAAACCTGAAACTAGCTTGTTCAGAATTGATAGCTAAATAGATTACATTTAGTGATGGGCGGATGATAAATACTCATTTTTATCGGATATTTACTTAATATGATGGATATTTCTATTTTTGAGCTTTGGATGATTATTTATTTATATGTATGTGGCGACTAGTATTGTTATTTGGGCTTTCTAATAAACTACACTATTACGGTCTGAAACGAAGCAATGTGTTTCGACGATTATAGTGATTGATTTCTACAAATAAATATTCATAATTGGAGTGAAACTATTTTGAATTGATTAGACCTACAATGTTAAAGCCGAACTGTTTTCGAAGAACCAAAAAAAAAAAAAAAACAAATTTGGCGACCAAGATGCACTAATCTATATTTTTATGATTGTTTTATTGACAGCGATTCACAGAGAAGATTTTGGTTCTAGTGGTCTATTGTTTTAAAATTACATAAGTAACAAATGTATAGTTTTATGTATCTTAAACTAAAAGTTTATAATTTAGTGACATTATCAAAGTACGGATTATGAAATTGGGGTACAAATCTATTTTTTCCATTATCATTAATTGAAATCCTTTTGTCTGCCTCATTAGTCTAGTGGTTTACTCTAGTAATAAAATAATATAAAATTTAATAAACATTTGAATTTGTGGTTGTAAGCGGGTTGGATTCCTTGGGTTCGATACCTAGTTGATCAAAATGTTACTGAGTTTTTCTATGAAATTCTCAGTAGCTGCTACGAGTCTGATTTATGTCTGGTTAATGGCAATAGGCTCGCCCACTATTTCATGGGACCTAAACATACCGGCGAAGTGTGGGTGTACTTTAGTAACCTCTGCCTAACCTTTCGGGGAATACAGGCGTGACGGTATGTCTATATTTAATCCTTTTATTTTGTAAAATGACAAAATTTACATTACATAGCGTAAAGAAAACTCTAAATAGTATTTATTCGCTGTTTTAGATAAATACTTAGGGTAAAAACGGATATTTATATTTATTTATCCGTTTTTAGTATTCATCCGGATAAAATCCCAACACTAATTATATTCCTTTTTAAAGCTGCAAACAAATTATCGGACGCGGCTTACGGACGCGGCAGTAAGCTGCGACAGATAGGAATCTAGATTAATTAATGTACACTGAGCTGTGCAAATTATCGGACGTCCGATAGCAATCTGGTGCGTTGGATATCCAAAGACTGTGCACACTTATCAGTCGCGGCAAACTGCCGCGTCCGTAAGCCGTGTCCGATAGTTTGTTTGCAGCTTTATAGGGTTTATAACAACCCACAACACTACTCGCCAGGGACGAGTTACTCGCGGCCAGCGGCCATTACGCTATTGCCAATAACTGTCCCGAGAAGGTATTTAACGCCGCGCGCCCGGCGCGCTCGCCTCATTGCGCTGCGGCCGGATGGCCGCGCGCCCACGGGCTAAGCCCTAGAAGGCCACAAAAGGACGTGCCCGTATTCACGGGCAGAGGTAGCCCTTTCGGGAAAGGGGCGTAACCCC
This sequence comes from Subacronicta megacephala, assembly GCA_958496365.1. Taxonomy (NCBI): domain Eukaryota; kingdom Metazoa; phylum Arthropoda; class Insecta; order Lepidoptera; family Noctuidae; genus Subacronicta; species Subacronicta megacephala. Next base: position 234,246 of record OY292526.1, read on the forward strand.
GTGGCCCGACTTGCGCGCCCCCTGGCGGGGGCGCAGCGATTTCTCAAGCGCTCGCCCCAGTCCGCCGCCTATCCGTGTGCTGCGCACACGTGCCGTTGCGCCTACCTCCCGCGCCCGCGCTTACCGCCGCGTACCTACTCTGTTATACGTTAAGATATTTCTAGGCTTTATTGTACTCACTTTTAAGTTCTTTTGTTTATAATATATATTACTTCTTTTAACTTTAAACTCAGTGGTTTCTATTCTCTCCAAACACCCTGAACTCTCATTCTCATGGTTCTAATTGTTTGCCAAAAATATTTTTGGGTCGTGCAGAGTCTAAAAGTTACGTACACGTATATTTTATTAGTTTTGTAAATTTTTAATTAAATCAATTATTTTATACTAGAAAAATTTATTTAAAAAAAATCCGTATCGACTATTTTTCACATCCCTAATCCGAACTCGACTATCCAAATATACAGTTTGTTCGAAATAAGTAAGCCGATCGGAAGTTAGCCGTTCCGAACTACCGCGGTGATAAAATCGTTTAATTACGTGTTTTATTACATAAATATAAATAAATAAAATAAATAAATATCCAAATTATAATTTGAAATGTGAAACATATACGACTCTAATTATCTTTACATCGACTCTTAATTCTAAACCACTTGCAGACAACTTCCGATCGGCTTACTTGTTTCGAGCAAACTGTACTTAATCTATGAACTAAGGATGTGACTTCACGATAAAAAAATCGATTATTTAAAAATCGATTTTTATTTTTCTCAAAAAAAAATTATTATGTAAAAATCGATTTTTAATCGATTTGTCGGTACCGGTCAGTCATACTGAAGGTGACTGGATACGTGACGTTGAGCGAGTGTGTGAACCGCTGCCAATAATGGGGGAAATAGTCATCAGCCCACAGGATGTGGCCTATGCAGTCCATCCTATTCCAAACTGGAAAGCACCAGGGCCGGATGGACTGCACAATTTTTGGCTAAAATGGCTGCGTAGTTCGCACGCTCGATTGGCGTCTCAAACCAGTCATCTTTAAAAACCGGGACGCTACCAAATTTTTTAACTACTGGAGTTACCCATCTGCTCCATAAATCTGGTAGTACTGAGGAACCCAAAAATTATAGACCGATCACCTGTTTACCGACGGTCTATAAACTTCTTACATCCATTTTGAGAACAAGAATTTGTAATCACATTGATGAGAATTCAATAATGTCTGTATCTCAGAATGGATGTAGGAACGGGTCCCGCGGTACTAAGGAGCTGCTGCTCATAGATATGACCATTAGCCAACAAGTTCGCCGATCCCGAAAGAATCTGTCGGCATGCTGGATAGACTACAAAAAGGGCTTTGATTCTGTGCCACATACATGGCTCATGAGGGTGCTGGAACTATATAAAGTAGATGCCACTTTACGCACCTTCTTGTTCTCATGTATGGGGCAGTGGAAGACAGTCCTTCGTTACCCAGGATGTCGACAAATTAAAAAAACCGGTGAACCGATCAAGATTGAGCGTGGTATATTCCAGGGCGACAGTCTGAGTCCCCTGTGGTTCTGCTTGGCCTTGAATCCTCTCAGCACACTGTTGGAGGGGTCGCGGCTGGGCTACCGATTGAGGCGAGGTGGTCAAGTGATATCCCACTTGCTCCGATTCCCATCTGATGGACTTACTGAAAGTAACGGAAACTTTCAGTAATTCCATCAGAATGGAATTCGGTGTAGAAAAATGTGCAGCCATGCATGTAAAGCAAGGACGGATTGTGGAATCTGAGCAAATTCAACTCTCGGATTCCACACAATTTAGATCACTTGCCTCAACGGAGGCTAACATGTATTTGGGTATGTCGGAGGCACTAGGCATAAACGAGACTGACATGAAACAATCGCTGCGGGAACGCTTCTTTGGCCGCCTGACTAAAGTCTTAAAAAGTCTTTTATCAGGCGGGAATAAGGTGCGGGCCTTCAACGGTTGGATCATGCCAGTCTTGATGTACTTCTTTGGCATACTCAAGTGGACTCAGACTGAACTTGATGCCCTGGATAGGAAGGTCCGTACACTGCTAACCACATATCGAATGCATCACCCACGGTCTTCGGTAATGAGACTGTACATCCCGCGGAAATGTGGGGGTCGTGGCTTTTTAAATGCTAAAAACCTGCACAACCGTGAGGTGTGCAGTCTCAGGGAATATTTCCTAAAAACCGACGTGGGGATGCATCGAGATGTGGCTGCAGTGGACAAAGGACTTACCCCTCTCTCGTTGGCTAAAGAGAACTGGTGCAAACCTGCAGTACTGAGTACGAACGATCGCATGAAGGTATGGCAAAGTAAAGAGCTACACGGACGCTATTATCGGGCTCTTCATGAGCCTGATGTAGATTTTCTAGCGTCCGTATCCTGGTTACGATTCGGAGATCTCTTTGGAGAAACCGAAGGGTTTGTCTGCGCAATTATGGACGAAGTTATGATGACGAACAATTATCGGAAATATATCGTGAAGGATGGTACGGTTGACATATGTCGGTCTTGTCACCGTCCGGGAGAGTCCATCCGACATATTATCTCAGGTTGTTCGCGTCTGGCTAACGGCGAGTACTTGCACAGACATAACCTTGTGACCAGGATTATCCATCAACAGCTTGCCTTGAAATATCATCTTGTGGAATCGGAGGTACCGTATTATAGGTATGTGCCCGACCCAGTTCTCGAAAATGGGATTGACATTGACATTGTACTGGGATCGATCTATCATCACAGACAGGACTATTATTGCTAATAAGCCTGATATTGTGGTGATAGATCGATCAGAGCATCGTGCAATGATTGTTGACATCACCGTTCCGCATGACGAGAACCTCGTGAAAGCCGAAAAAGAGAAACAAATAAAGTATCTTGATTTGGCACATGAGGTTGTCGACATGTGGAGGGTGGATTCAGCAATTATTGTACCAATCGTTGTGTCAGCGAATGGCCTAATAGCCAAGAGCCTCGACCAACACCTAAGGAGGCTCTCGTTGAGTGGCTGGATCAAGGGCTTGATACAGAGAGCAGTACTCCTAGATACGGCGCGTATTGTTAGGAGGTTCCTCACTCTGGGGCCCTGACCACCGGTGGCTTGGACTCTGCTCCCGACACCGGTGGACTACTATTTTTATATTTTTAAATGTTTTTCTGTTTTTTATAAAAATATTTAAAAATATAACAATATGGTAAAACTTCGAATAAATGACATAATAATAATCGATTTTTCTAAAAAAAATCTTTTTTTTATAATTCTTTATAATGAATTATCAAAAAATCGATTTTTTAGAGAATAAGGTACGATTTCAATAATAAATATATAAATAAAATTATCTCCGAGTAATGAATACTGAGAATAGGTAAGTTAACAATATTATGTTAGAGTAACGAATACGGAATCTCCAAATGGCTGACTAATATTTGACTCATACCTGGTAATAGGTATGCTAATAATGAGCTAGTGAATATATTCAATAATAGTAATACCTGAATATCACTCTTATATAAAACCTCTATTATACACGACAAATTTGCAAAATAATATCGAAACACAATACCATATCCTTTTGATGGGGGGGTCAAAAGGATAGGGTAGCGGGTGTTGCATTGTTATTTTTTAATGGCCGCCAGTAGCAAAAAATCGAAAAAAGGCACGCTTAAATAAAAAAAACGATTATTTTACAAATAATAATCGCTCATAAAAATCGATTTTCATGAAATAATAATCGATTTTTTTATTAATCGATTTTTATGAAATAATAATCGATTTTTTTATTAATCGATTATTTTTTTAACATCCCTACTATGAACTCGACCGACCGACGACGCGACGCGACGCTAATCGCCAAGACGCCAAGTATTATTTTATTTAATATATCAACGAAAGTAATGTGCAAGTACAATAATTATCGTTGTAATTTAGCGAATTAATATTTTGTACATGCAGTTTATTAGTTTTAGGCCGCGCGCCTTTAGCCTTTTCTGATTTCTCGAAGTCAGATTATGGTCCATCAATGTAAAATCAATATTTCATTATCGACTCGGTCATTATTGTTGTAAACTGAGTACAACTGAGAACTTGTACTTGTAGGATGTAATGCTAAAGGCTATGTAAAGCTATGTCAGGTATGTGAACTGTGAGAAACAAATTGAGAGAATTCGAACGATAACATAATGCATCGTCGCGGCGGGAAACGTATTCGGATGGATGATCCTCCTCCGGAGTACGTCAATCCTATGACCCCAGCGACCCCAATGACTGACTATGGCGGTCAGTCCGTCCATGAGCCTGAAACATCCAACGTAAACTACTCTGGGTTCAATGTCGGTGCAGTAGCAAATTCGACTACAGAAGCCCCTAGAGAAGAAGCAGAGGAATCTCATCACGAAGAGGATGAGCCGCGATCTCCTTCGCCTACACCCACGAAGCGGGTTACGCGCAGTCGTGGTCGAAGAGGTGACGGTGGCTTTGTGGGGCGACTAGCGGAGTCGCCGCCGCCACCACCGCTGCGCCGGCGAGGTCGTGGAGGGCGCGGCCGCGGCCGAGGCCGGGGCACCGCCCCGCCGCCCGCGTACTCACCACCACCCGTCTTGTTGCCTGGTGATGATGAGAACAGCCTTTACAATATACTAAGATTCAACAAAACTGCTATAAATGTAAGTTACCATTTTCAATGCTGGTTTCTTAATCTAAGAGGATCTGATAATGCAGTTGATATTTACATAATATTAAGTTGGTATCAACATAATAAAATCAATGGGACCCTAGCACAAAGTTATTTAAAAAAAAATCTAGTTGCAGTGTTTAACTTAGTAAAAGTAACTTGCAATATAAATGTAGGGTCATATAACCTTTAAGCTACACACTGCAACTGAATAATTTTTAATATCCTAAGGCTACTCTCTGACCTTTACTTTGTTGTTGGGTCCACTCTAAATATATTCATCATTGTCATCATATCAGCCTATTGCTGTCCACTGCTGAACGTAGGCCTCCCCGAAAGAGCGCCAAGCAAAATATATTCTAAATAATAAATGGTAGTGAATTGTCTCCTGTGCTACATATACACATCTGTGTCATACTTACAGCTTTGATTTAGATGGAACAAGTATCTGTTTTACGCATGGATAGTTTTCAGTCTGTATGTTGTAGTATTTTGATTTTAATTGCACCCACAACTACAGTTTCTTGAAAGTAGCTTGGCTTGTCTGAAGTTAGCCTTCTGAACTGCTGTACTGGTAAAATCACTTTATTAAGTGTTTTATACATATTTAAAGAAATTTGTAAAGAAAATAATCACAAATGTGAAACATTTACAACTCCATTTGTCTTTATATAAAAAATTACCACTGCAAACCCACTTGCAGACAACTTCGGACTAGCTAAGTCATATGGAATAAACTGTAGGATATCTTAGTGTGGGTTAATTTGTTATTTGATGGATGCCAAATTTTTCTGCATCCTGAAAACTATTGCTACTTATAATTTTGTAAATTAAAAAAAAAAAATTTTGTTGCAACTACTAGCAAGTGGTGGACATGTGGATAGAGGAGTACAAGACTAACAGAGAGGTAGCACTTGTACAACTCATGCAGTTCTTCATCAATGCATCTGGGTGTCGTGGCAAGGTCACACCGGATATGGCACAGATGGATCACACACTCATCATCAAGAAAATGACACAGGAATTTGATGAGGTAATGCAACATGTCTTGCCCACTTCATGCATGACTAAGAGCATCCGTTACATTATATGTTTAGTTTTCTTTCAGATATACATATTAGTGTTTAACTTTATGGATCTTTCTCAGTTGTAACTCTACTTTTAATCCTCTCTGTGTATACCCATGTTTGTGTACCATATATCAGACTTGGTATTAAACAAGTATTTATTGGTTTATTTGTTTTAGGAAAGCTCAGAGACAAATTACAATCGTAGATTATACACATGAGTAATCATTTTGCTAATTACAAGCTTTCACAAATAAATAACCACAACACAGGTTTTAGGAAAAAAATAAAATAAAAAAAATGTAAATGTGTTCCAGATTTTAACAAACTATGATAAATTTAACTTTAAATTTAAATGGAGATTGCAGCCTGAGCATCATTAGTGGGTTTATTTAAACAATTCATTGTTTAGTCGTCTTCTGATTGAACTAGCAGTAGTACAAAATAGGTCAATATTTAATTCCGGCGAAAGATTGTTAAACCTTCTTGCACTGCGCAAGACGAAGGAATTTTGCCTATAGTTTGTATCTAATTAGCTATTGTGAGATTTAGGTTGTAAAGTCAGTATATGGACATGTATATAGATTCTTAAGATACACTTCAAAAGTTACTAAATGTCAGGGTAGAATAGGGAAGAGATACAAAGAAGATGGGCCGATGATATAGTCTCAATAGTTAAGAGCAATGGAAGATTGCTGTATGAGTCGGAGGGTGAATCATATTAATTCATACAAATGTTTTTTATACTGTAACATGACAAGTATTTGTATTTGTATGGAAGTATATATTTTTTGTTATTTTGTAGTAACTTGGTAATAACTCTCACTTTGTCATTATTTTGTAGTGGGCACTGAGACCATAGTCTGTCTAATGTAGACAATACTGCACTGTCACAATATTAATAAGCATAGAAATAGCTTGCATTTAAACTATGTACAATTATTAATCTTATTTATTTTAATAGTGTTTTTCATTACTATAACAGATGCTTTTATGTCATTTGTACAGGAGAGTGGAGAGTATCCTCTCATAATGACAGGGCAGACTTGGAAGAAATTCCGTTCCAATTTCTGCGAGTTCATCCAGACACTGGTAAAGATGTGCCAGTACTCTATCATCTATGACCAGTATCTCATGGACAACATCATATCGCTGCTCACTGGCTTATCTGATTCACAAGTCAGAGCTTTTAGGCATACTGCTACATTGGCTGGTAAGTTACCATAGTTAAGATCTATCCACACAACATGCAACATCCACGCAATGCTTATTTCAGAGATTATGTATAAAATAATGTGTTCATAGTCCAGATGAAAACACAACAAATACAAAATAACAGGATTAAAATGATATTGCATTAGTCACCGTGTACTAAACCAGCCACATTAATCCCCAGTAATGAAGCTGATGACAGCTCTTGTTGATGTGGCGCTTCTCACTAGCGTGAATTGCGACAACTGTCTGCGTCAGTACGAGGCGGAGCGGCTGAAGGCGCGCGACAAGCGGGCCAACGAGCGGCTCGAGGTGCTGGTGGCCAAGCGCCAGGAGCTGGAGGAGAACATGGAGGAGATCAAGAACATGCTCTCCTACATGTTCAAGTCTGTGTTTGTGCACAGATACAGGTCAGCTTCAACACTTGTCAATTTGTTCATATTTTGGTTGTCATCAATTACCAAAATTATTACAACGTTATAAAAAATTACAGGTGTATCAACCTAATAAAAAGTCACATACTACAAATACAAATAGTTTATTTTCAATTACACAATACATTAAAATAAAATCTTTGGAGATCACCTTTTAAGCAAGGGATTGCTTGTCTTAGGAGGCTCTGCTCATCCATGTAACACTATCCAGAGTTAGGCAATTGAATCAGCATGTTATGTTAATAAAATAATAGAAGTGAACACACTGAGAACATACTGTGGTTATACTCTTGCTTTATTTTAAAAAGCATTAATATATTTATATTATGTATTGTCAATGTCCATGACACTCAAAATAATTTTATAAAACAATTGTTTTCAAGCTGTCTTCTTCAGAAAGTAATGTACTGTGACATTTTAGCGAATTACTCATTCTCTGAAAAGAAGAAAGAATGATATGCTCAGTATAGCCATCGTGATATATTACAATGTTTTGTACAGGGACACTCTGCCCGACATCAGAGCCATCACTATGGCAGAAATAGGTATTTGGATGGAGAAGTTCCCAGCACACTTTTTGGATGATCTTTACCTCAAATACATTGGCTGGACATTGCATGACAAGGTAAGCAGCTATACCGGGCTACATAAACTGTATAATTTTTTTAATGAATTGGAGTTATTTTTTTTTAATATTGTTTCCCGTACGGGTTTAATTCCGACTCTTATTATTATAATTAACGTCATATTGGAAATTAGAATCACAATATAAGAATCTATAATATTATTATTTTGTGGTAAAATGGAATAAAATTATTTTGCAAAGACTAGTTATAAAAGGTTATACATGACTTTTTCTTTTATCCAGGTGGGTGAAGTCCGGCTGCGTTGCTTACAAGCATTACAGCCACTGTACGAGTGCGAGGAGCTGAAGGGCAAGCTGGAGCTGTTCACGTCCAAGTTCAAGGATCGCATCGTATCCATGACGCTGGACAAGGAGACCGAAGTCGCCGTGCACGCTGTTAAACTTGTCATCGCCATACTCAAGTGAGTTGACTCAAATAGCAATATAATCGTATTGTTAAGTTGAACACATCGCGTCGAATTGTATTATTTAATCAACCTCATGAAAAAATAATACTAAATTCGGTCTACCTGGGTATTGGGTAAAAATTTTGGTTTTCAGTTTGTTTATTGACTCCAGAAAAGGGGAAGGTTTTATGTTCGAATGTATGTATACATTAAAATACAGGCTTAGTTTAAATTATTTTTTTAAGTAATTTATATTCTGAATAAATAATTTAATGTTTTGATGGGGCATTGCGAAGGAATGTTTTGCTTTTTTTAAACAACATACTTGGAGTATGGATTTTTACAATCAACATAAAATATGTAATAATTGTGCAATATTAAAAATTTTTTGCATCACAAACTTTTTGGCAACTGTTGCATATTTTGTGTTGTTCTTATCCATCAGAAAGAAGGCTAAATGATAATCAAAATTAGTGCCCTGTATTTTATTTATTCTATTTCCGTATAGTGGAATTACGAATAATATTTTTTTTTATATGCTCGTCTAGGTATAAATTTTGTGCTTCGCGCAAATAATAGAAAATGAAATTATTGTTGGGATAGGGGTGAGATATTATAAATTGAAATTTGAAGTGCTAGATAGAAGCCGAGTAGTTGTGGATTGGGATTTGTTTGTGTTTGTGTTTGTAATGATGCGGTGTGTGTGTGGTTACTTGGTCAGGTGCCGCATGCACCCGGACGTGCTGACGGACAAGGACTGTGAGAACGTGTACGAGCTGGTGTACTCGTCGCAGCGGGGCGTGGCCGCCGCCGCCGGGGAGTTCCTGAACGTGCGCCTGTTCCGCAGCGAGGAGCCCCCGCCCGCCACGCGCTCGCGCCGCGGCAAGCAGCGCCTGCCCAACACGCCGCTCATACGGGACCTCGTGCAGTTCTTCATCGAGTCGGAGGTCAGAGGTCACCCGCGCCGATACCGACACTATTAACCTCTCCCACGATTAGAATGCAACCTATGTGCAGTATGCAGGTGCATATATGACTATTATTGCCATCCTTTTCGTTTCCCTACAATTTTTGCAAATTAGAGCAGGAAAAATATAGTTTTACGAATTTCCATGATAAAAAAAATCGCAAATTTTTTTGCACACTTGGTGTGCAAACTACATTTGCCGGGTTAATAATATAACACTCACCGTCATACCAATTCAATCCAGAGCTTATATTGAATTGAATTAGATTCTTGTATTAAAATAAAATAAGGAAAATACGGTATTGTTTACTGTAAAAAATATTTTTGTTTCTAAAAAATTCATAAATTTAAATTTCATATAGTTTTCCTTATAGTAACGGTATCCCAGCGCACACTGTAAAATATATCAAAGGGAAACGCCCATTTTTGGCCATGGTTTGCCCAACAATTTGGTAAATACAAAAAAAATACGCATTTAGTAACTAAATTATTGCTATAAACTTATTTGTAGCAGAACTCCGGAATTAAAAGCCGATTTAATTAAGAAACTCAATCGGATTGCTTTATTTTACAACTTCCGGGCTTTGGTCAATCCGTCAAAGTAGGGAGGGATAGCGACTTTTACTGAAAAAATCGATACATCTAAACCGGTAAAAACAGAATTTTGGGAAATCTCTTTGTTCGTGCGATTTTTTCTGCTTTTTTATTGCCTTTTTACAGAAAAAAAGTGAAAAGAAGAAGTGTTTGTCCATTTTTGGGCTTCAAATACAAACTATTGAACCGATTCCGTGTTTTCGGTTTTTTTTAATATAGATTTTCGATAAATTGATATCTTATCGTCATCCCTACGTCAATAATAATCGTAAATCATAATTGACAACTGACTGATTGACATTGACATTTCACATTTTGTTTGTTGACAAAATGCGTTATTGCGAGTAGTCATTTTTTGAATTGCGTTTTCTGGTTGATTTTTCGCCGACTTTGATTACGATTATGGACCCTGTTACCGCTCCTGATGACGACCTTGGCTTTACATTGGATTCTGTACCCGCTTCCCACGACCAAAAATCATAAAACTACAAGTATGTTTTTTGTTAACCGTGAATTTTTTAATATGATTTTTATAACTGCCACCGAGTTTTGTGTAAAAAATAGTGGTTGTTTCTTTATCTATAATGTCAACCCTAATGCCTATAAGTTGTTTCTTTCATGGGCGTCATTTGGCCAAAACCTCTTTATCAAATGGGCATTTCCCTTTTAAAATGTACAATCTTCGAAATATCGTACTACAGTCCTTTCTAAATACGAGATATTTTAATATACCTATGATCCTAATATCTATATAATTACAGTTGCACGAGCACGGCGCCTACTTGGTGGACTCGCTTATCGAGTCGAACCCCATGATGAAGGACTGGGAGTGCATGACCGACCTGCTCCTGGAGGAGGCCGGCCCCAACGAGGAGGCGCTCGACAACAGACAGGTGAGCCTCGCCCGTGGTCCCCCAGAGCGGGCCAGCGGTGGGTAGTGTGTAGTGTGTAGTGAGAGTAACATAGTGACATCTGTACATGTCGCAGGAGTCGTCGCTGATCGAGCTGATGGTGTGCTGTGTGCGGCAGGCCAGCACCGGGGAGCCGCCCGTGGGGCGCGGCGCCTCGCGCAAGCACCACCACATGCTGTCCAAGGACCAGGCCAAGGTAGGGACACTCCACCACCACTACGTACAGATCCAGCTGATGGTGTGCTGGCCAGCACCGGGGAGCCGCCCGTGGGGCGCGGCGCCTCGCGCAAGCACCACCACATGCTGTCCAAGGACCAGGCCAAGGTAGGGACACTCCACCACCACTACGTACAGATCCAGCTGATGGTGTGCTGGCCAGCACCGGGGAGCCGCCCGTGGGGCGCGGCGCCTCGCGCAAGCACCACCACATGCTGTCCAAGGACCAGGCCAAGGTAGGGACACTCCACCACCACTAGAAAGAAAAGAAAGAAAGAAAGAAATTTATTTGATGCAGGTTACACAACTTACGTAAATTACATTTCCGTTTATAAAATTCCTAAATGCATAAGTTTGTGTCTCGCGGCTGCACCAAATAGGTCCAGTTCAGCATTTTGTCAGGCTACCAGTGCCTGACGCTGATTTTCAACTGAACCTTTTGCGAGGTGTCACAGATGTAAATCAGTTGAGAATCAGTCTATTAATAATAAATAAATATATGATAAATAAGGGTGTGTGTTTTGTGTAAAAGAAAATAATAATAATAATTAAATAATTAACTTACATACCTACTTATTTACTTACCTAATAAAGAAAACAATCAAATAATTGCTGTATCGCCTCACTCCGCGTAGATACCAAACCGGTTGAGATCTGTTACTTACGGGCGCGCGAAGCGAAGACACTTACAATGTATCAGTAATTTGTTATATGAAGTTATAAGTAATAAAATTAATAATGTAGTGACCATTTCGCTGCAGGCGGCCGCCTGCAGCGGACTACGATTGTGCGCAATGCGTCAGTGTGTACCAAAGACAGCGCATAAAAGGTGACATAGTTGTAACGTAGATAACATTTCCATGATTACTAATCGGTGTGAGCAGACAGGAGACGGTGAGTTATTATTTAAATTTAAAAACAAAAACAAATTAAGTAGACTATGTAAAAAAGCATTAATGTAAATGTAAATGTAAATGTACCTATTTCATTTTAGATGTCAAAAAACCTATAAAAAAGAGAATACATATATATAAAAGTCAAACAACAGTCGAAAATAAGGAAATACAAAAATTCGAGCACGAGTAGGTGTGGATTTATCCAGCCTTGTGCCGTGGTTGCTGAGGAATTTGTGTTTTTTTTTTTGAGCGACGCCACGCAATGGTGGAGGACGTTATGATTGCAAGCAGGCTAAACAAAAAAGGTAAGAAACGGAAGTTCAATCGATGGAACAATAATAAGATTATTTATTATACAGCGTTCACTATTTTTCCTACAGGCCTCCAATGTCACTATGTCAGACGACAAGCACGGAAAATCCACCCCACCCATACAGGCAGCATAAAAACCGGGCGAACAGAGTTACATCAATGAGCGTGAGCAACTCACCCACACTATTATATATACACAAACGTAAAAGTTTTATATTATAGATTTATTCAATCTAGTCATATCCAACCTCCGTTGCTCAGCTATTAAGTATTGCCGTAAACGCTTTCTAAACGTGGTGATCGTGTGAAGTGACCTGATAGGTGGTGGTATGTTGTTCCACACCTTAGATGCTGCATATCGAAAACTGCCCTTAAAAGCTGCTGTTTTATGAGGCTGTATTGAGAGTTGTTGTGAACAAAGCCTGGTCGCGCATTCACGTCTACTTGTCACCCAGTTTAGCTTATTGTAAAGGTATTTCGGCATTTGATGTTTGATAACACCAAACAGAAGACATGCCAAATGGAGCTTGCGTCTAGACTTCATTTTAAGTATAAAATGCTTATTGAGGAATGGTGTAATATGGGTTCTAGGAGGAACCGTATAACAAAAACGTGCACATGCATTTTGAACCCTTTGAACAAGTCTATCAGTACGGGCTAGCAAGCGTGGGCCATAAACCGTATCCGAATAATTTAGTTTTGAGAGTACAAGGGTTTCGACCAACTGCTCGCGAAGTTGTTCAGATAGGAAAGGCCTCATTTTATAGAGGAGTCTTAGACGATAGAAAGAATTTTGCACAGCGTCCGCAACATGCTTTTCAAATCTTAGGTTATCGTCCATATACAAGCCAAGGTTTCGAGCGTTAGTCACTCGTTCAACAGGTTCCCCCATTAAATATAAGCAAGGCCTTTTAGGTATTTTATCTATCTGCTGTTTCGTGCCAAAAATGATGTATTTAGTTTTAGTGGGGTTTAATGCCAAACAATTTACGTCTGACCAAGCAGCGATTCTGTTTAAATCGTCAGTTATGTCTGAAATAGCTCTATCGTAGTCAGCGGGCTTGAAAGATAAGTGTAGTTGGACATCATCAGCATATAGATGATATTTACATTTATGAAAACACTTAACAATGTCTGCACAGTAGAGAGTAAACAGTATAGGACCCAAAATTGAGCCTTGCGGAACTCCTCTTTCTATCGTAGTAAGAGCAGAAGTTCGTACTGTTCCATCTCCTGAACGCAATTCCACAAGTTGACTTCTATCACCAAGATAACTGTGAAACCAATGGGTGGCCGTATGGTCAAAACCGTAGTAATTAAGCTTGGAGAGCAGTAGAGGAACATTTATACAATCAAATGCCCGAGAAAAATCAAGTAAAATTAGTAATGTGCACATGCCCTTATCTTGGGCACATAATATATGGTCTGTTACATCTAGAAGCGCCGTTGAGGTGCTCCGCAACTTTCTGAAACCAGATTGTAGGTCAGGCAACACTTGATTTTTTTCCAGAAACACCGTTAGTTGGTGGCACACTACCTTCTCTAAAACTTTAGAAAGACAAGGCAGTATACTTATAGGCCGTAAATCCTTTACTTCAATAGGGTTTGTATTTTTAGGTATAGGTCTAACAGTGGCAACTTTCCATTGCCAGGGAAACGTTGACGTCAATATGGAACAGTTTATAATATTCGTGATAGCCGGTAAGGTGTGCGGCAAGGTTAGAGAGAGCATGCTTAGTGTTATGTTATCGCACCCTTCAGCGTTACTTTTTAGACTATTCATAATGCGTAAGATCTCGTCCTGTTCCACTGCAGTAAGCTTAAAAACTGCTTCACCATATCTATGAAACTCATAGAACGTCATATGGGAAATGCTAGCTACTGGTTTACCAGGAACGCTTAAGAAAGTATTATTTATAAGGTCAGGGTTTGTAAATTGAGAAGGCAGGTCTTGGTATTGTTTATTTGGTAAAAAAGTTGATTTAATATTTTTCCACAGTAACTTTGGATTATGAATTTTGTTATTAATATTGTGTTTAAAATATGCAATTTTTTCATAATACATGGAACTTTCCACTAGCGATTTCAGATTTTTGTAGTATTTTTTTTTTGGATCCGACTTAGTTTTTCTATATTTCGCTAGCGCGTCATCCCGTAGCCGCATCATTGTTTTGATAGTATCCGTTATCCAGGGATATGAATATTCTTTAATTGTGCAGGACTTGATTGGAGCATGAGCATCAAACAGTGATTTGATGCAGGAGTTCAAAACATCAACCATCTCATGGACATTGGCACATGTAGATATTAATGTATTTATATTAAGTTGCGATAAATCCATTTGAAAGTTGGCCTTGCATATATTTTTAAGTGGTCTAAATCTTAAAACATATGGTTTTATTTTCTCCTTTTTTATGTTAAATTCACTCATTACGACAGAATGGCTATTTGATCCAATCACTTCTACCGTAGTGTATCTAGCTCTTAGATCAGTACAGAGCAAATCAATGAGTGTTTCAGATGTATCAGTGAAGTGAGTTGGAGACGTGACTAACTGTGAGAGACTAATACTGTTTAAAAACTGTAAGACTTTTTTAGTCTTGGTCCCGTTTGTATTTAACATATTTACGTTAAAATCACCGAGCACTACAAAGTGATCACAATTTCCTAGCATACTGAAAGTATCTGTTATTGCATCCAGGAACAGATCGATGTCTAACCATGGCGGCCTGTATGCTGTACCGATGGCGATTTTTTTCCCATTTAAAGATAGTAGTAACCACATTTGCTCGACGGATTCGAACCTAGGATCTATAACGCCAGACCAAGTACGCGCGGAAAGCCCCCGACGTAGATAAAAGCCAACGCCCCCACCACGACCCGAGCGCACAGTCGCTGGCCGCGGCGTGTGGCGGAGACGATAGCCCGGCACCACCGGAGCGCGCCCCTCCTCTCCCGGTCGCAGCCATGTTTCGTTAATGGCCATAACATCGAAACAATTCCTCTCGAGTGCACTAATCAGGTCATCATGCCCTGTACCCAATGATCCCGCATTAAGGAAACCAACTTTCAGAAATTTTTCACCTTTTGTCATCATGGAGATAGTATAAAATGTCAATATTAATTAGCATGGTCAAAATTACAAGTATCAGCATGTAATACCTTTTTTTTTCATTTAATAATACAATAAAACTTAATGTAAGTATGTAAATAGTGTATAAAAGTAAATGTAAATAAATAACATAGTCGATGTGTGAGTGAAAACGCTTCAACTTAAGATTTGTATATAGAAGTTTTGTAAATAAATAATTATATGTACTAAATAAATGCAGATAGATATGTGTTATGTTATAGAACCGGTTTCCGCACTGTTTACCAAGGTGCGCCGCAAGACACACGCCTGCCATTACATTGTTTACAAGTATATTATGTAAACTGTAGCCAGACAAATATGTTATTAGCTTAGAGATAGTTACTATAACTAAACTTACTCTAAACGTCGTAACTAATAAAAACAACGTGATGCTATTTATAACAAAACAAAAATAAAATTTCGAACTAAGAAGTGCAATTGCCGTCATTACCCGGTGCTGGAACGAACACACGCTGTATGTCAGCTTCACAGTATATGCGAAAAACGGGGTCCCCGGGTTTGTTTCGGGCGAGAATACGGCCTCGTTTTGACCATATAAATTGCCAACCGAGGCGACTTCCGGCCTCACGGGCACTCCGAAACAACTCTCGATTTAGCTTCGTGAGGCGCTCGTTTATATAGATGCGCGTTGGTGGGCCCGGCATATCCAAATCAGCAGACGTCATGCCACGTCGTACTCGTACACCCTCCAGCAGTTCATCGCGTAGGGCACGACGTGCGAGACGCACGATGAGGAAGCGCGGGCGAGTCTCCATTGGCCCCGTTGCTTGCGTTGCGTTGACGCGCCTGCCTCCAACCCGCTCGGCGCTCACTATATCGCGCGCATCAACTTTAATGCCGATCTTTGTCGCAACCAACATAGCGGTATGCACAGGGTTTTCACCGCTAGTCTCGGGTATGTTTGAGATCTGTATGTCATTGGCGAGCAACTCCTGATCTCGATCATTAATATCGTTCCGCAGTTGTGCAATAATCTCGCCCACCTCTGACGATACTTGGGGCTGAACCAGTTTATCTTCCATAACAGCTACCCTGTCCTCCAGATTACTCATTCGATCATTAGTGGCTCTAAGAGCAGATCTGAGCTCAGATAGGTCATTCCGGAGTAGCTGGAATTCATTGCGCACCGAGTTTAAAAAATCGTCCTTAAACGTTTTCAGTTCTGCCCTGAGGATATCCAGATTGAGGTCTTGCGTGGCGTCTAAAGCTGTATTATTCATTGAGCTGGTTTCCATGAGGTTAACAAGGCTATCCTCCAGCGCAGCCGGTGCACGCCCCCTTACCGGTGTATCCGTGTTGTTATCCCTCGGCAGGTTCCTTTTACACTCAGGGCAGTGCCAGGGGGTTGCTATTGGGCCGGCGTTGCGTAGTCCTACACACGCTCGATGATAACATGACCTACATTTATCGCAAGTAGCGGCCTCTGTCGGCGAAAGAAATCTGCCACAGCCACCACACTTAGACATAGTGAATGTTCGCTAGTCACGGTTCAGTACAATCGATCAGCTGTGAAGGTACACCGGAGGTCAACAGATGGCACTATTTTTAGAAAGCGTTTATGGCAGTTTCAGGGTGCTTATGTCATAGGTATGGACACCACAAGTTTATAAACAAATTCACCGAGAAAGGCGCCAACACAAATATTTTAAAAAAAAAAAGGCTTAGGTCACACACATAAACACTGTTCACTGTAAAGTATTTTTTTTTTCTTCAAGTATCGGGTACTTAAACACTTGTTGCAGAATACAGTGTGCGTATTTAAAGTTTTTATACTATGCACTGCACATAAACACTGGATAACAATGTCACTTGTAAGTTGCAATCATAGATGTATTTTAACAATAAAGATGAGCTAATTTAACTAACGTATTTTTATTTCAACTGTAATATACAACAGAGAGCTTATGGCTGATTGACATCTGTGACGTCACTACGTACAGATCCAGCTGATGGTGTGCTGGCCAGCACCGGGGAGCCGCCCGTGGGGCGCGGCGCCTCGCGCAAGCACCACCACATGCTGTCCAAGGACCAGGCCAAGGTAGGGACACTCCACCACCACTACGTACAGATCCAGCTGATGGTGTGCTGGCCAGCACCGGGGAGCCGCCCGTGGGGCGCGGCGCCTCGCGCAAGCACCACCACATGCTGTCCAAGGACCAGGCCAAGGTAGGGACACTCCACCACCACTACGTACAGATCCAGCTGATGGTGTGCTGGCCAGCACCGGGGAGCCGCCCGTGGGGCGCGGCGCCTCGCGCAAGCACCACCACATGCTGTCCAAGGACCAGGCCAAGGTAGGGACACTCCACCACCACTACGTACAGATCCAGCTGATGGTGTGCTGGCCAGCACCGGGGAGCCGCCCGTGGGGCGCGGCGCCTCGCGCAAGCACCACCACATGCTGTCCAAGGACCAGGCCAAGGTAGGGACACTCCACCACCACTACGTACAGATCCAGCTGATGGTGTGCTGGCCAGCACCGGGGAGCCGCCCGTGGGGCGCGGCGCCTCGCGCAAGCACCACCACATGCTGTCCAAGGACCAGGCCAAGGTAGGGACACTCCACCACCACTACGTACAGATCCAGCTGATGGTGTGCTGGCCAGCACCGGGGAGCCGCCCGTGGGGCGCGGCGCCTCGCGCAAGCACCACCACATGCTGTCCAAGGACCAGGCCAAGGTAGGGACACTCCACCACCACTACGTACAGATCCAGCTGATGGTGTGCTGGCCAGCACCGGGGAGCCGCCCGTGGGGCGCGGCGCCTCGCGCAAGCACCACCACATGCTGTCCAAGGACCAGGCCAAGGTAGGGACACTCCACCACCACTACGTACAGATCCAGCTGATGGTGTGCTGGCCAGCACCGGGGAGCCGCCCGTGGGGCGCGGCGCCTCGCGCAAGCACCACCACATGCTGTCCAAGGACCAGGCCAAGGTAGGGACACTCCACCACCACTACGTACAGATCCAGCTGATGGTGTGCTGGCCAGCACCGGGGAGCCGCCCGTGGGGCGCGGCGCCTCGCGCAAGCACCACCACATGCTGTCCAAGGACCAGGCCAAGGTAGGGACACTCCACCACCACTACGTACAGATCCAGCTGATGGTGTGCTGGCCAGCACCGGGGAGCCGCCCGTGGGGCGCGGCGCCTCGCGCAAGCACCACCACATGCTGTCCAAGGACCAGGCCAAGGTAGGGACACTCCACCACCACTACGTACAGATCCAGCTGATGGTGTGCTGGCCAGCACCGGGGAGCCGCCCGTGGGGCGCGGCGCCTCGCGCAAGCACCACCACATGCTGTCCAAGGACCAGGCCAAGGTAGGGACACTCCACCACCACTACGTACAGATCCAGCTGATGGTGTGCTGGCCAGCACCGGGGAGCCGCCCGTGGGGCGCGGCGCCTCGCGCAAGCACCACCACATGCTGTCCAAGGACCAGGCCAAGGTAGGGACACTCCACCACCACTACGTACAGATCCAGCTGATGGTGTGCTGGCCAGCACCGGGGAGCCGCCCGTGGGGCGCGGCGCCTCGCGCAAGCACCACCACATGCTGTCCAAGGACCAGGCCAAGGTAGGGACACTCCACCACCACTACGTACAGATCCAGCTGATGGTGTGCTGGCCAGCACCGGGGAGCCGCCCGTGGGGCGCGGCGCCTCGCGCAAGCACCACCACATGCTGTCCAAGGACCAGGCCAAGGTAGGGACACTCCACCACCACTACGTACAGATCCAGCTGATGGTGTGCTGGCCAGCACCGGGGAGCCGCCCGTGGGGCGCGGCGCCTCGCGCAAGCACCACCACATGCTGTCCAAGGACCAGGCCAAGGTAGGGACACTCCACCACCACTACGTACAGATCCAGCTGATGGTGTGCTGGCCAGCACCGGGGAGCCGCCCGTGGGGCGCGGCGCCTCGCGCAAGCACCACCACATGCTGTCCAAGGACCAGGCCAAGGTAGGGACACTCCACCACCACTACGTACAGATCCAGCTGATGGTGTGCTGGCCAGCACCGGGGAGCCGCCCGTGGGGCGCGGCGCCTCGCGCAAGCACCACCACATGCTGTCCAAGGACCAGGCCAAGGTAGGGACACTCCACCACCACTACGTACAGATCCAGCTGATGGTGTGCTGGCCAGCACCGGGGAGCCGCCCGTGGGGCGCGGCGCCTCGCGCAAGCACCACCACATGCTGTCCAAGGACCAGGCCAAGGTAGGGACACTCCACCACCACTACGTACAGATCCAGCTGATGGTGTGCTGGCCAGCACCGGGGAGCCGCCCGTGGGGCGCGGCGCCTCGCGCAAGCACCACCACATGCTGTCCAAGGACCAGGCCAAGGTAGGGACACTCCACCACCACTACGTACAGATCCAGCTGATGGTGTGCTGGCCAGCACCGGGGAGCCGCCCGTGGGGCGCGGCGCCTCGCGCAAGCACCACCACATGCTGTCCAAGGACCAGGCCAAGGTAGGGACACTCCACCACCACTACGTACAGATCCAGCTGATGGTGTGCTGGCCAGCACCGGGGAGCCGCCCGTGGGGCGCGGCGCCTCGCGCAAGCACCACCACATGCTGTCCAAGGACCAGGCCAAGGTAGGGACACTCCACCACCACTACGTACAGATCCAGCTGATGGTGTGCTGGCCAGCACCGGGGAGCCGCCCGTGGGGCGCGGCGCCTCGCGCAAGCACCACCACATGCTGTCCAAGGACCAGGCCAAGGTAGGGACACTCCACCACCACTACGTACAGATCCAGCTGATGGTGTGCTGGCCAGCACCGGGGAGCCGCCCGTGGGGCGCGGCGCCTCGCGCAAGCACCACCACATGCTGTCCAAGGACCAGGCCAAGGTAGGGACACTCCACCACCACTACGTACAGATCCAGCTGATGGTGTGCTGGCCAGCACCGGGGAGCCGCCCGTGGGGCGCGGCGCCTCGCGCAAGCACCACCACATGCTGTCCAAGGACCAGGCCAAGGTAGGGACACTCCACCACCACTACGTACAGATCCAGCTGATGGTGTGCTGGCCAGCACCGGGGAGCCGCCCGTGGGGCGCGGCGCCTCGCGCAAGCACCACCACATGCTGTCCAAGGACCAGGCCAAGGTAGGGACACTCCACCACCACTACGTACAGATCCAGCTGATGGTGTGCTGGCCAGCACCGGGGAGCCGCCCGTGGGGCGCGGCGCCTCGCGCAAGCACCACCACATGCTGTCCAAGGACCAGGCCAAGGTAGGGACACTCCACCACCACTACGTACAGATCCAGCTGATGGTGTGCTGGCCAGCACCGGGGAGCCGCCCGTGGGGCGCGGCGCCTCGCGCAAGCACCACCACATGCTGTCCAAGGACCAGGCCAAGGTAGGGACACTCCACCACCACTACGTACAGATCCAGCTGATGGTGTGCTGGCCAGCACCGGGGAGCCGCCCGTGGGGCGCGGCGCCTCGCGCAAGCACCACCACATGCTGTCCAAGGACCAGGCCAAGGTAGGGACACTCCACCACCACTACGTACAGATCCAGCTGATGGTGTGCTGGCCAGCACCGGGGAGCCGCCCGTGGGGCGCGGCGCCTCGCGCAAGCACCACCACATGCTGTCCAAGGACCAGGCCAAGGTAGGGACACTCCACCACCACTACGTACAGATCCAGCTGATGGTGTGCTGGCCAGCACCGGGGAGCCGCCCGTGGGGCGCGGCGCCTCGCGCAAGCACCACCACATGCTGTCCAAGGACCAGGCCAAGGTAGGGACACTCCACCACCACTACGTACAGATCCAGCTGATGGTGTGCTGGCCAGCACCGGGGAGCCGCCCGTGGGGCGCGGCGCCTCGCGCAAGCACCACCACATGCTGTCCAAGGACCAGGCCAAGGTAGGGACACTCCACCACCACTACGTACAGATCCAGCTGATGGTGTGCTGGCCAGCACCGGGGAGCCGCCCGTGGGGCGCGGCGCCTCGCGCAAGCACCACCACATGCTGTCCAAGGACCAGGCCAAGGTAGGGACACTCCACCACCACTACGTACAGATCCAGCTGATGGTGTGCTGGCCAGCACCGGGGAGCCGCCCGTGGGGCGCGGCGCCTCGCGCAAGCACCACCACATGCTGTCCAAGGACCAGGCCAAGGTAGGGACACTCCACCACCACTACGTACAGATCCAGCTGATGGTGTGCTGGCCAGCACCGGGGAGCCGCCCGTGGGGCGCGGCGCCTCGCGCAAGCACCACCACATGCTGTCCAAGGACCAGGCCAAGGTAGGGACACTCCACCACCACTACGTACAGATCCAGCTGATGGTGTGCTGGCCAGCACCGGGGAGCCGCCCGTGGGGCGCGGCGCCTCGCGCAAGCACCACCACATGCTGTCCAAGGACCAGGCCAAGGTAGGGACACTCCACCACCACTACGTACAGATCCAGCTGATGGTGTGCTGGCCAGCACCGGGGAGCCGCCCGTGGGGCGCGGCGCCTCGCGCAAGCACCACCACATGCTGTCCAAGGACCAGGCCAAGGTAGGGACACTCCACCACCACTACGTACAGATCCAGCTGATGGTGTGCTGGCCAGCACCGGGGAGCCGCCCGTGGGGCGCGGCGCCTCGCGCAAGCACCACCACATGCTGTCCAAGGACCAGGCCAAGGTAGGGACACTCCACCACCACTACGTACAGATCCAGCTGATGGTGTGCTGGCCAGCACCGGGGAGCCGCCCGTGGGGCGCGGCGCCTCGCGCAAGCACCACCACATGCTGTCCAAGGACCAGGCCAAGGTAGGGACACTCCACCACCACTACGTACAGATCCAGCTGATGGTGTGCTGGCCAGCACCGGGGAGCCGCCCGTGGGGCGCGGCGCCTCGCGCAAGCACCACCACATGCTGTCCAAGGACCAGGCCAAGGTAGGGACACTCCACCACCACTACGTACAGATCCAGCTGATGGTGTGCTGGCCAGCACCGGGGAGCCGCCCGTGGGGCGCGGCGCCTCGCGCAAGCACCACCACATGCTGTCCAAGGACCAGGCCAAGGTAGGGACACTCCACCACCACTACGTACAGATCCAGCTGATGGTGTGCTGGCCAGCACCGGGGAGCCGCCCGTGGGGCGCGGCGCCTCGCGCAAGCACCACCACATGCTGTCCAAGGACCAGGCCAAGGTAGGGACACTCCACCACCACTACGTACAGATCCAGCTGATGGTGTGCTGGCCAGCACCGGGGAGCCGCCCGTGGGGCGCGGCGCCTCGCGCAAGCACCACCACATGCTGTCCAAGGACCAGGCCAAGGTAGGGACACTCCACCACCACTACGTACAGATCCAGCTGATGGTGTGCTGGCCAGCACCGGGGAGCCGCCCGTGGGGCGCGGCGCCTCGCGCAAGCACCACCACATGCTGTCCAAGGACCAGGCCAAGGTAGGGACACTCCACCACCACTACGTACAGATCCAGCTGATGGTGTGCTGGCCAGCACCGGGGAGCCGCCCGTGGGGCGCGGCGCCTCGCGCAAGCACCACCACATGCTGTCCAAGGACCAGGCCAAGGTAGGGACACTCCACCACCACTACGTACAGATCCAGCTGATGGTGTGCTGGCCAGCACCGGGGAGCCGCCCGTGGGGCGCGGCGCCTCGCGCAAGCACCACCACATGCTGTCCAAGGACCAGGCCAAGGTAGGGACACTCCACCACCACTACGTACAGATCCAGCTGATGGTGTGCTGGCCAGCACCGGGGAGCCGCCCGTGGGGCGCGGCGCCTCGCGCAAGCACCACCACATGCTGTCCAAGGACCAGGCCAAGGTAGGGACACTCCACCACCACTACGTACAGATCCAGCTGATGGTGTGCTGGCCAGCACCGGGGAGCCGCCCGTGGGGCGCGGCGCCTCGCGCAAGCACCACCACATGCTGTCCAAGGACCAGGCCAAGGTAGGGACACTCCACCAACACTACGTACAGATCCAGCTGATGGTGTGCTGGCCAGCACCGGGGAGCCGCCCGTGGGGCGCGGCGCCTCGCGCAAGCACCACCACATGCTGTCCAAGGACCAGGCCAAGGTAGGGACACTCCACCACCACTACGTACAGATCCAGCTGATGGTGTGCTGGCCAGCACCGGGGAGCCGCCCGTGGGGCGCGGCGCCTCGCGCAAGCACCACCACATGCTGTCCAAGGACCAGGCCAAGGTAGGGACACTCCACCACCACTACGTACAGATCCAGCTGATGGTGTGCTGGCCAGCACCGGGGAGCCGCCCGTGGGGCGCGGCGCCTCGCGCAAGCACCACCACATGCTGTCCAAGGACCAGGCCAAGGTAGGGACACTCCACCACCACTACGTACAGATCCAGCTGATGGTGTGCTGCCGTGATACGTGTACGTCAGTGATCTGCCTAATTCTCCTCACTGCATATGCTGCGGAACTTACCCTGCGAGATAGAGCCGAGATGTGAGCACTCCACTGCAACTTACTATCAACCGTTGATTATATTCAGTTTGCTGCCTTGAAGATTTAAATTAGTTTTAACTTGTGGTACATTTGGTAACGAGAATTTTAAATAGTTTCTTTTCCTAGCATTAAGTAGTAAATTATTAGCAGCAAACCAGCTAGATAGGGATTTTAGGCTCTCTTTACATTACAGAGATCGCTAATATTCCGTTCAATCTTAAATACCCAACACCTTGTAAACAAGATGAATGCAATAAAGTTTATAATTTATGAAATATAAGTGAAGTATCATCACCAAATATTACTAAATTAGATATCTCAGACATCATATACGGGAGGTCATTTAATTACGCTTAGTAAACGAAAAGGCCTAAAATAGAGCCCTGTGGAACCCCCATTTTAACTACAGCACCGGGAGATGTGATTCCATTAAGGCCCACTTTTTGGTCGCCTCTCAGAAAATAGGAAGACAAGCTCCAAGGATAGGATATCTTATTCCGTAGTAGCAAGCCTGTCTCACTCTCCGTGTAGTGTAGGTATTAAAAATGTAAGAACGCGCGGTGGCCCCGCCAGCGTGGGTAATCCAGAAAGGACTCCAAGCTTTGTTCACAGAGAAGAATAAGTATACTTTTGTTCGTCAACTACTTCCGATTCGACTGATGTGTCTTTATAAGAAAACTCTAATATCGTCAGAAAAGGTAAGAGTTACGCGGTAGAAACAGATGCAACTTGTAGGTTAATATAGCTGTAAGTTATGAAGCGCTGTGTTATCTGAATTCTACATATTTGTATCGTAGCAAGAGTCCCTATTTCTTTAATTGATTTTGTGGAGTTAATCATCTGTACTATAACATATTCTGTGGTAGTAGTCTAATTTATGGATAAGCGTGTTGTGTTAATGCAATCAAAAGCTTTGGAAAGATACACGATACACAGAAGATACACAGAAGATGCCTATGACATCCTGTGATCCTTCCCAAGCCTCTAGAATGTGAGAGACTAGTTTCGTGCCTGCATCAGACGTTGACCTGCCCTTCGTGAAGCCAAAATGCTCATTATGTAAGATCTTAATCGTGGAAAGTTTTTCAAATATTTTACTGAAAGCAGGGAGAACAGAAATGGTCCTATATAGGTTTATTACTTTTCTGTTATACAATAGTTCTTGTGGTAACGAAATGGCCATTTTGACTAAGGTGTTCGAGTTTAGGACGTGTAGAGTTAGAAGCTCTGCTCTACATGAGATCTAATAACTTTTTGACGGTGCGACCCATGTCATTCCGTCTTGGATACATTTTACATGAAAATGTTTTTGATGGGATTTTATTTTACAAAATAGGCCTGTTATTTTCAATAAATTCTACACTAGTCTTGGTGATATTAATTTTAGAATCAGTATGATATATTTTTTTTAGCTAAAAAATACAGTGTTACAAAAAGAGATACACATAAATAAGTACAATATTGTAGCCCACAACGCTGTTCACAGATAAAGCTGTGGAATATGGTATTTAATTAGTAAAACGCTAGGATAATAGTTGAAGAATTATAACAATAAAAACTAGACTAACTTGACTATCGCGTCCATCTATCTACACTTTTACACAATAGAACCAAGTAATCAAGAGAGCTCCTTTAATATAAGACCCATGAACCTACTGGGAGAACATGCAAAAATATCAATGTGTTCAAAAGTCTTATTATAGTTATCTAAGATTCTTATTAAGATTATTTTATGCAGATGGTGAGCGACGACCGTACGAAGATGACGGCGCACTTCATCGTGACACTGCCGGCGCTGCTGGACAAGTTCGGCGCCGATCCTGAGAAGCTGACCAACCTCGTGTCCATCCCGCAGTACTTCGACCTCGAGCTATATACCACGCAGAGACAGGAGGGAAACCTTAGCCTCTTGCTGAACAAGTTGCGGGAGATGGTGAGCGTGCAGACGGAGGCCGAGGTGCTGGAGGCCGTGGGGCGCACCCTGGAGGTGGTGTGCGCGGCCCAGTGCGGAGTCTACACCCGCGTCAACGTCGCCCGCGCCACCATCACCGACATGTGCGTCAACAGATACAAGGAGGCCATCGACGACTACCGCAGCCTCATCGAGGGGGTACGCACCGCTCACACCTACCCTCCACTACGCCACACCCGCCTCCACTATATTACACCACACCCGCCTCCACTATATTACACCACACCCGCCTCCACTATATTACACCACACCCCCCTCCACTATATTACACCACACCCCCCTCCACTATATTACACCACACCCGCCTCCACTATATTACACCACACCCGCCTCCACTATATTACACCACACCCGCCTCCACTACACTACACCACACCCGCCTCCACTATATTACACCACACCCGCCTCCACTATATTACACCACACCCGCCTCCACTATATTACACCACACCCGCCTCCACTATATTACACCACACCCGCCTCCACTATATTACACCACACCCGCCTCCACTATATTACACCACACCCGCCTCCACTATATTACACCACACCCGCCTCCACTATATTACACCACACCCGCCTCCACTATATTACACCACACCCGCCTCCACTATATTACACCACACCCGCCTCCACTATATTACACCACACCCGCCTCCACTATATTACACCACACCCGCCTCCACTATATTACACCACACCCGCCTCCACTATATTACACCACACCCGCCTCCACTATATTACACCACACCCGCCTCCACTATATTACACCACACCCGCCTCCACTATATTACACCACACCCGCCTCCACTATATTACACCACACCCGCCTCCACTATATTACACCACACCCCCCTCCACTATATTACACCACACCCCCCTCCACTATATTACACCACACCCGCCTCCACTACACTACACCCGCCTTCACCGAACACGGTGGCTTTAGCTAAATGATGTTGTATCGTACAGGGCGAGACTCCGGACGCGGACGAGGTGTTCAACGTGATCAACTCCCTGCGGAAGGTCTCCATCATGTACATGTGCCACAACCTCAACGACACCAACATCTGGGACTCGCTGTTCGAGGACCTGCCCAAGTGCCTCAAGGAGAACGAGACCCAGATGCCGCCGCAGGTCTCTACTACTTATCTACTCCACTATGACGCGTACACTTGTACTTACTGTAGCAAAAATATCATGCAGTCAATTAAAATTATAATAAACTACTGGTATTCCGCACGTCCATAGATTGCATCTGCGGCAATAGTAGTGCTGAAAGTTGAGAGCGTGTTGTGATGTCAGGCGCTGGTGTACGTGGTGCGGGCGCTGTTCTACTCCGTGGTGTGGTCGCTGCACGGCGTGGAGCAGCGGGTGGCCGCGCCCGCCGCCGCCGCGCTGCGGGACCGCCTGCACGCCTACGTCGCGCACTGCAAGGACATCGTGGCCCGCGGCATCACGCCCGACCTCAAGGAGGAGGTACGCGCTGCACCACCCCGCCCCCTCCCCTCCCCCGGTACAGGTCCCCTCTCACAGTGTGGTGGTGTCCGCAGGCGTACACGAGCCTGTGCGACCTGTTGATCCTGTTCGCGGAGCACCAGTGCGCGCTGCACCACCCCGCCCCCTCCCCTCCCCCGGTACAGGTCCCCTCTCACAGTGTGGTGGTGTCCGCAGGCGTACACGAGCCTGTGCGACCTGTTGATCCTGTTCGCGGAGCACCAGTGCGCGCTGCACCACCCCGCCCCCTCCCCTCCCCCGGTACAGGTCCCCTCTCACAGTGTGGTGGTGTCCGCAGGCGTACACGAGCCTGTGCGACCTGTTGATCCTGTTCGCGGAGCACCTGTGCGCGCTGCACCACCCCGCCCCCTCCCCTCCCCCGGTACAGGTCCCCTCTCACAGTGTGGTGGTGTCCGCAGGCGTACACGAGCCTGTGCGACCTGTTGATCCTGTTCGCGGAGCACCAGTGCGCGCTGCACCACCCCGCCCCCTCCCCTCCCCCGGTACAGGTCCCCTCTCACAGTGTGGTGGTGTCCGCAGGCGTACACGAGCCTGTGCGACCTGTTGATCCTGTTCGCGGAGCACCAGTGCGCGCTGCACCACCCCGCCCCCTCCCCTCCCCCGGTACAGGTCCCCTCTCACAGTGTGGTGGTGTCCGCAGGCGTACACGAGCCTGTGCGACCTGTTGATCCTGTTCGCGGAGCACCAGTGCGCGCTGCACCACCCCGCCCCCTCCCCTCCCCCGGTACAGGTCCCCTCTCACAGTGTGGTGGTGTCCGCAGGCGTACACGAGCCTGTGCGACCTGTTGATCCTGTTCGCGGAGCACCAGTGCGCGCTGCACCACCCCGCCCCCTCCCCTCCCCCGGTACAGGTCCCCTCTCACAGTGTGGTGGTGTCCGCAGGCGTACACGAGCCTGTGCGACCTGTTGATCCTGTTCGCGGAGCACCAGTGCGCGCTGCACCACCCCGCCCCCTCCCCTCCCCCGGTACAGGTCCCCTCTCACAGTGTGGTGGTGTCCGCAGGCGTACACGAGCCTGTGCGACCTGTTGATCCTGTTCGCGGAGCACCAGTGCGCGCTGCACCACCCCGCCCCCTCCCCTCCCCCGGTACAGGTCCCCTCTCACAGTGTGGTGGTGTCCGCAGGCGTACACGAGCCTGTGCGACCTGTTGATCCTGTTCGCGGAGCACCAGTGCGCGCTGCACCACCCCGCCCCCTCCCCTCCCCCGGTACAGGTCCCCTCTCACAGTGTGGTGGTGTCCGCAGGCGTACACGAGCCTGTGCGACCTGTTGATCCTGTTCGCGGAGCACCAGTGCGCGCTGCACCACCCCGCCCCCTCCCCTCCCCCGGTACAGGTCCCCTCTCACAGTGTGGTGGTGTCCGCAGGCGTACACGAGCCTGTGCGACCTGTTGATCCTGTTCGCGGAGCACCAGTGCGCGCTGCACCACCCCGCCCCCTCCCCTCCCCCGGTACAGGTCCCCTCTCACAGTGTGGTGGTGTCCGCAGGCGTACACGAGCCTGTGCGACCTGTTGATCCTGTTCGCGGAGCACCTGTGCGCGCTGCACCACCCCGCCCCCTCCCCTCCCCCGGTACAGGTCCCCTCTCACAGTGTGGTGGTGTCCGCAGGCGTACACGAGCCTGTGCGACCTGTTGATCCTGTTCGCGGAGCACCTGTGCGCGCTGCACCACCCCGCCCCCTCCCCTCCCCCGGTACAGGTCCCCTCTCACAGTGTGGTGGTGTCCGCAGGCGTACACGAGCCTGTGCGACCTGTTGATCCTGTTCGCGGAGCACCAGTGCGCGCTGCACCACCCCGCCCCCTCCCCTCCCCCGGTACAGGTCCCCTCTCACAGTGTGGTGGTGTCCGCAGGCGTACACGAGCCTGTGCGACCTGTTGATCCTGTTCGCGGAGCACCAGTGCGCGCTGCACCACCCCGCCCCCTCCCCTCCCCCGGTACAGGTCCCCTCTCACAGTGTGGTGGTGTCCGCAGGCGTACACGAGCCTGTGCGACCTGTTGATCCTGTTCGCGGAGCACCAGTGCGCGCTGCACCACCCCGCCCCCTCCCCTCCCCCGGTACAGGTCCCCTCTCACAGTGTGGTGGTGTCCGCAGGCGTACACGAGCCTGTGCGACCTGTTGATCCTGTTCGCGGAGCACCTGTGCGCGCTGCACCACCCCGGCGACCCGGACATGCGCCAGCTGGTGTTCGAGCCCGACTCCGACCTCTGCGACATGCTCAACGACTTCATACAGGAGTTCGTCTTCGTGCACCACAACTACGGTAACCTCCATATATACATATAAAATAATGTCTCCAATCTTGAATTACAAAATGTACGTCCCTTTTGTAATTAGCACCACGAGAAACCTCGAAATTCATAACCATTTCAATTTGTTTAGAAAAAAAATGACCGCCATCTTAGATTTCAAATAAGTAATTTGCGTAAATAGCACCCTGTCATACTCTGAAATTTATACAATGTAAAAATTAAATTATGTCTACCAGCGCTTCACAATACCATCCGAACTACGTCGGACGAAAACGAACATCTCCAGAGGTATAACGCTTTGTGATGACTTGACGATTTCTAACAGGAAACTCATATCTACGCAAGTTGCGTTAAAGAACTTCGTTTCAGAAATATAATCTAATATCAATGAACTATATCAATTAGAAAAAGTAATCAAGATTACGATTTATAACTAATAGTCATTAATCACTGAATAGGATAACTTTTTATTCCGTAATCATGATTCTCGATTACAAATTGTAATGTTGCCCACCTCTGACTGTATTGGTGCTCAATACAGCAAAGTTCTGACAGTATCTATACATAATAGTCTAAAATGTAAGTAACCATGTGCAGTACTTGTACTTCCTGAGAATAATTATGACGTCGGACTTATTGTGGTAGTGTTGTGAACACTAGGGCACTGGGGCTAGAGCCGCATTAGTGATTTTGCGGAGCCCTCGCCGTAACTGATGCTCTACCTATGTTTGACCTTATGTTCCCAAAACTAAGAGACGAAGTGATGAAAGAAAGAAAGAAAATAAATTATCATCATATCAGTGTATACTTATTGTAATACAGTTTGTTAGAAATAACTGCTGAAAATAATCACAAATGTGAAACCTATACGACCCTAATTTGGTGCAGTATGCCAAGGAGTTTTTTTTTGTCATTTTAAATTAGTTTTTTTTTTGGATCTAGCTTGAAATTTTCTGAATACAAAAACAAATCTAAATATTTTAACTTCCTGCGCCATGACAATGTGTTGACGTGGCCCCGGGTTTCATTTTTTTTAGTTTCTAAGTTTTCGTTGTAATGTACCATGATTGGACAACAGTCGTTGAGCTCCGTAACTACGAGTATTAGTGACACCTTTGTAGTTGGTAAAACAACTAAGTGATAACAGACACAACGACAGAAATAAGTTACGATTTAATTATAGTATTGAATATACAATAACAAAAAAAGAGACTATTGTTACTAATTCTAAAATAAAAGGTTCGTTTAAAGTTAATAAGTTTTTTTTGTAAACTATACAAGTGTAATAAGTTGTCAGTATAAACTCATTTTATGCTCGAGTTCTCTCATATTGACGAAAGTTATGAATGGTTGGGTTTGAAAATGCGTCAAGTGTACTTTTCCAAATCAACTTGGAGTATTATTAGTAGAATAAAATAAAATGTTGTGGTGCACTTTCCGGACTTAGTACCAATGTATTACATTATTGTTTAAGAATGAACCTTAGTACTTGCTACCAAAGAAAAGCAAGGATATGATTTAATATTTTTTTTTTTAAATTTCTTGCTTTTCGTATTGCTAGCAAATACTTGAGCTGTAAGCAACACGGACCATAACGTCTTATATTGTTCGTGAAGGAGAGAAAAAATATGCATTATTAACGTAACGTGTACAAGTCGGTTGTGACGACAGAAGCGATGGTGCCCCGTGTCACAGTGTAACGCTAGGCTCGGCTAGCTAGGAGGTCGGTCGCTAGGAGGCGGGGTACTGTGACGCGATGCGATAACGGTGTGGTGTATTTGGTTGCATGTGACGCTGGTCCGGCGGCCGTCTGCCCGACCTGTCCGACGCCGGTAAGCCACTTGGTCCGCACTCGCTCGCACTAGTTGACACGTCGGCCTATTTTACCTTAGTAATGGCGCTCGCGGCTGCACTCGTGTCCTGCACTGTGTGCACTCGTGACTCCGTGTGTGGTGGCGAGCCGCCGCGCTACAATAATGCATATTTTTGTCTCGACGCGACAAGCGGACGACGCACTCGTTACGTGCACTCGCTGTGTATCACTTAACATTACTAAGGGAAAATTTGTCGCGCCCGCTTCATAGACTTAATCCGAAACCGACGGCGAATAGATACATCTTGTACGCGGATAAACGCGTACGTTTTGCAACTCTGTTTTGTCTATATTCTAGGTGTTCAGCAATCAGGTGTTGCGGCTTTTGGTATTGCCAAATAACGTCAGACATTTTAGAAATAATTATATTATACTAGTAATCGTATTCGCTCCCGGTATCGGATTGGAACATCATTTTATTAACACACTTGAGGAGTTTTGTAATTTTGAGCATGTTTTGTGCAGTGTATTATTATTTTGCATTTCATATAATTATGTTATAGTGATGAAATACATAAGTTAAAGAAAAGAACTAAGAATAACAATGCAAGATAGCTTGTACTAAACAGTGGTCTGTGGGACTTCTGCAACTAATTGTGAAGAGGACTATTATGTAAACAAGCTTATTTATTTCCTATTGTATGTAGCCCGTAGTGCTGTGCATGGTTCATAGTTAAGACTTCTATCTCAAGCTGGACCACTTTTTTAATATAATTATGGTCTTAAACCATGTTGAAATGTATTACAAAAGTAGTTTATTATTAATATTATGAAGAAAACGTTTTGGTGTCAACTTGAGGTTCAACTTGTAATGATTTAGTGTCTTTTTAAAAGTTACAATTGAAACTGGCAGTATTGCGTGAGCAAAACCAAATAAAATTATAATTTACTTTACAAAGATGCTAAAGCATTACTAAAATCTTTGTATTGCATAAAAAAATTAGCGTTATTTGTAAGAATGTAAGTGGTAATGTCCCGCGTGACTTGCAGACGGTCAAGACGAGAGACGCATCGAAGAGCTGCACAAGCGGCGCAACTTCCTGGCCGCGTACTGCAAGCTCATCGTGTACAACGTCGCGCCCATCCGCCGCGCCGCCGACGTCTTCAAGCACTACATCAAGGTACCCGCCCACGTCTAGTAGCCAGCTACCAGCTACCAGCTACCAGCTACCAGCTACCAGCTACCAGCAGCATCGGGTAATAGCGAATCACCACTATTTTTTAAATGTAGCTTTGAGTGAAATTAATAGATATCGTTAAAAATGGACCCGAGGACCAACAAATGTTTGACATACACAGGAATAATTAGTATATTTCAGTATAGTATAGCGTCGGTCATATGGCCGTCGTTTTATGGGCGTCGGTCTTTTGGGCGTTGGTTATGGGCGTTGGTCTTATGGGCGGCGCTGATTTCGGCGTCGGTATTAGGAGCGTCGGTGTAACATGCATCTATGGTAAACGCGTCATTTTATGGGCGTCGGTCTTGTGGGCGTTAGTCTTATTGACGTTGGCTTAAGGGCGTCGGTCTTATAGGCGTCCTTCTTGTGGGCGTCGGCTTTATGGACGTCAATCATAAATATGAGCATCGGTCTGATAGGCGTCGGTCTTTTGGATGCCATTCTTGTGGGCGTCGGTCTTATTGACGTTGGTTTAAGGGCGTCGGTGTTATGTGCGTCGGTCTTATAGGCGTCCGTCGTATGGGCGGCGGTCTTATGGGCGTCGCGTCGGTCTCGTACTCGTCACTGTTATTGGCATTAATGTTATTGGTGTCGAATTTTATATTTATGAATTGACAGTGTAATTTCGTATTAAATCAATTGCTTACTGGAGACTTTATGTATATGTCTGATTCTGTATGCAACAGTTCAAATATTTGCACACCAAAATAGTGAATGTGTAGAACTTAAATTATATCTTAACAGCTGTAAATGTACCACACTTCATGCAAATAAACGATTTGATTTGTATTTGGAGATCTAGACGATCGTCTCGTTATAAGTGTCTGTTTCATGGGAGTTGGCGGGTTTACGTCATTGGAACGTCGCCTTTATGGGCGTCTTTGTTTTAGGCGTTGGTGTTGTGGATTATGGTGTTGTTATATTATAAATATTTTAAGAAGTTTGAACGGGGTAAAGGAGCCTTGACCTGGACCATGACATTTGTGTTGGCTAGCGGCCCCGGTTACTTGCATGGTTAACCCGGCCCTGGTTACTGCGAGAAGCGGTTATCAGTTTCGTCTTTGCATATTCCGCATAATTGTAAGTACTTAGATAAATCACATTTGTAGATAAGGTTAAGAATTAAAGGTAGGTATGAGTAGGACAGCTTGGGATGCACTGACTGGCGACCACCTTTACGTCCGAGTCCGATGTAAAGCACCTTGGTATGCGTTTCCTTTAATACTGCTTATAAGAAAAAAAACCGTGTCTAGTGAGAAGTATCGAATGGTCAGCATTTGGTTGTGATTTGTCAGTGCTATAACGACTACGGCGACATCATCAAGGCGACGCTGAGCAAGGCGCGCGAGATCAACAAGCTGAACTGTGCGCTCACCATGGAGCTGGCCATGCAGGCGCTGTTCACTGAGATGCGCGCGCCACGCCCCCGGCCCCGCCCCCGGCCCCGCCCCCGGCCCCGCCCCCGCCCCGCCCCACCGCCAGCTGCCCGAGATGCTCGAGCTCAAGGTACCCACACACTTTTACTTATGGCTGTGTAAAGTTACGATCATAACGATTTTCCGTGATGAAAGATGATACGACAACGACATACCTACATTGACATGGCAGGAGTTGGCGAAGCGTTTCTCTGTGATGTTCGGGCTGGACGCGGTGAAGAACCGCGAGGCGCTGACGGCGCTGCACCGCGCCGGCATCACGTTCGCGGCGCTGGAGGCGGTGCCGGGCGCCCCGCCGCCCAACCTGCTGTTCCTGGAGCCGCTGGCAGAGTTCTCCAACAAGCTGCTGCGCCAGGATAAGCGACAAGTGCTCAAGGTAACACTCGCTCTCTGCCGACTTCTGTACCTGTGTTACGGTCGCAACTGTAAAACGCAAAGCTTCTGGTTACACAGGATGTGACCGTCAACATCACTGTCCATTGTAGAGGTACACTACAATAAAGTATTATCGACAACGGCATTGAAATTATTGGTCCTCTCTCATAAATATTGTAGACTTCAGTTTCTATATGTTAACCTAGAAATTAATATTATTATTTTTCAGCCATAAAGGCTGATCTTAATAATTATTATCGATATTTTGAGCGTTAACATCGAAATCGTCAACATCGGTATCGATATTATTG